>APFE031575426.1:26979-48858 GCA_000404065.3 Pinus taeda | reverse complement strand
TCTCGAAGAGAGTGAATATGATACCACTCAAGTTATTTTGGTTTATTCATATTCTAATGAGCTTGGGGGTAGTCCTTCTATTCCATCAAGATAGGAGGAAAATCCTCCAGTTCTCGTAATTCAAGGGGTTAATTCTTCTGTTCTTACAATACCCCCTCCAAGTAGTCTAGTCACTTCCTTTGATTGGAACCGGCTAGCAAGATTATGTCTTCCTTCTTATGTGCCTTTCTAGATCATAGTAGAAGTTTGTAATATGATTGTATCTGGCACCATTATAGATGAAGGTGAATCAATGAGTATCCTTTCTTCAACTGCTTGGCAATAGCTCGGTTCACTGCCGCTTGTACCTGTTACCCAGAATCTGTTGGGTTTTAACAGAGGAACCAGTCAACCATTAGGGATCCTCCCTAAATTACCTATTACTTTGGGAGGAAAAATCATTTATCTGAATGTGATGGTAGTCCCAGGTCCTTTATATTACAATTTACTTCTTATCCATGACTATGTTTATGACATGGGAGTTATTGTTTCAACACTCTTTCGAGTGATTTGTTTCCTGCATGAAGGCAGAATTGTCACTGTTGACCAACTTTCATTTCCCGGTCCAAATATGGCTCCTAGTCAACTATCTTCCCTAAATGGCCATTTTGTACCATTGGTGTCATCCCCGCCACGGGTCAATTATGTAGCAACTTGTTCCATACCTACATCAACTGACGATTAATTTAGTGATGTTGTACATCATGTACTGGGGGCATTGGAACCATATCTCTCCTTCATGACCTCTTATGGGTTGTGTTCAAGGATATGAGGATAGTTCTTTGTCTTGTGTCAACCTCATTAAAAAATGAAACAAAGGATATGAAGATAGTTCTTTTACTATGTCAACCTCGTTAAAAAATGAAACAGACCGTTGAGCAGATTTCCTTGTCTTGTGTCAAGCTCATTAAAAAATGAAACAAGGTCTCCTGGAGCAAAGTTCCAAGTCGAGTCTTTGATTAGATCTTGTAAAATCCCAGTCGAGTCTTTCACTTGATCTCATAAAAGAACTTTCATTCCATCCACCTAATAGCCATGTTAGTCTACTTAGGTGAATGTAATGAAGCTTCAGGGGCATGCACCTAATGGTAAAGTTAAGTTTCCCTATAGGTTATGTGAAGGGAATCACCCCATTCACCTTTGTCCCTATCTGGACAAAGCCAAAAAGGTGTTGGATAATTGTCCTACTTCACCACAGCGACCTCCATCTGGTTACAGAAGACTCTTCCTTTCATCATGCTGGGGGCATGTAAACTAATCTCAAGCATAGTTTTTCATTTTAAGCTTGTGTAAAAATAAAATTGAATCCAAGCATAGTTTTTCGTTTCAAGCTTGTGTAAACATGAAACTGAATCCAAGCATAGTTCCCTATGGTTCAAGCTTGTGTAAAAATGAACCTATTTCGATTTTAACCCTTGTGATTGCCATTCTATCAGCCTTTTTGTCAGATGAGCCTTGGTTTTTTTCATCCCATCGCCACCATCCCTTTGGCTGATCATATGCTTTCACTTGGTTGTTTTACCCTTTTTGAGGAACAGTTGCAATGAGTGGTCTTATTAGCCAGCCTCTTCACATAAATCAACATGTTTTGAGAAGTTACTAACATCACTAGAACCAGTTGATACCCTAGACACCACTTGTTCCTCAAAATGGAGTCCTCTTTAAGCTCTTTTCGGACTCTCTAAATATGAAAAGATTGCCAAGCACTTGTCCTTTCCAACTCGTTAAAGGATTGGAAACGATATCTCTCTTGTATTATTTTATGTTTTTTTGTACTTGAGAGATTAATTTATGAAAAAGAACTTGTGAATTTTCCTTTTTGTCCCTTTTCAAACTCTCTAAACATGAAAAGGACCGAGTTATATTTGTCATTAAACTCGTTAAAAACATCAAATAGCGACAAACTTGTCCATCCAAACAAGACCGCGTTTCACCTTCGCTAGACTCGTTAAAGCATCAAATAGCGATGGATTCACCCGAAGGGTGAAATTATACAACAAGAATATGTTATCCTCCTCAAGCTTGATAAAAAATAAAGAGGTACTGGTCAGCAATGACTGGGGAAAATTGGAAAAAGGGGAAAACACTTTATGGTAGCAAGTCGCTCTTGAAAATGACACTTTCACCTCATCACCGTGGCTATGTGGGTTGGGTCATTCAGCTTGATGGTTATCATACCATTGGTCTATCATACCATCCATTACTTTGTTTTGGGTCAACGTTACCAATTCATCTTAGTGTCGTCGACATGTTCAAGAGAACTCATTCAGTTCAAACTTCATCCTTTGCAATACCATAAACCTTCATTTTCATGACCACCATTCCTGAAATTTTTGTCGTCAGTCGATTTTTCATCTCCAAAATCATTTACCTCGTTTCGTGTCATTGATGTGGGATACATCAAGGCCCTCCTGCGACAAGTCGCTTCTTGTCGGCATCAGCACATTATCCAATAAGTTGACTTAGAAACACCCCTTCAGTACCTTGAGGCTTACATACATCAACAGCTAGTTTCTCGCTTTCGGCGATAAGTTGACATCACTAGCCTTTGACCAAAAGAATTTGTATGGTGTTCAACATCAAATCATTTATTCACACCATGCGAAATGTATTGTAGTACCTTGAGGCTCATTATCATTATCGGTGATTCCTCTCGCGTTTGTTAACGGTTTACATCATTGGCTGGTAATGAGACGATGTCTTCCCATGTTCAACATCAGATCATCTATCCACATGGTTAGACTTGTACTTGAGTGAAATATTGAAAGAGATTGAGGACCCCGGAGTTTCATCCATCTGGGCTACGATAGTTTCAGGAGTACTAAATCAAATGTACAATGGCCTTACCTTCATAGTCATCCATTCATGGGTCTATATCTGTAGACGACTATATTTGTACATGTAATGAAAGTTTATAAGCTAAGCATGGGTATGCCTTCCCTCAGCAAGTTCATGAGAAAAAATCAAATTATCATGATATATGTATTGTAATTGATGCAGGTCACCTTCCGCTTTGAAACCTCCTCTCCACATGATAAAGCCTTTCACTTGACATACATATTTATGACTTCATGCGTTAGGGGGCAATTGTTACAGATCCATTTGGGCACATCACTCCCATCCTATAGATCAGTGCTTTAGGGCCCATCAAACCCTAATTCAGTTGTTACATGCCCTAAAGAAGTCAACCATTAGAATGCCTAGCTTCCCGAGAAGTTCCATGACTGAAATCATCCAAAAACTGCCTCTAAGAAGATCAGCACAGGCAAGCCTTCATTAGGGTGCGCTATAGTGTAGTCCAATACACTGCTAGGGTGCTATGCAGCGCACTTGAGCTCTCTTTGGCCTGCGCTGAGCGAATTTGAGCGAAATTGAATTGGGGTTTGGGAACATTCTTATCCATTGGATGCATCTAGAAGTTTCCCAAGTTTATCTACTCCTTTGAGCTCAAATTTGGATGAGGTAAGGAGTTAAGGAACATTAATCCCTTTATCCCTTCCTTCATGGAACTAAATCCTAAGTTTGGGAGGGCATTCATTATCACCATTTATGGCATAAATTCCTTCATTCACCTATAAAAATACCACTCATCTAAGTGATCAGGGGCTAGAAATCATTGAATTATAGGGAGATGTTGTTAGTATGAGACTTGAGTTGATTTCAAGTATTGTAAAGATGTCAAAATGTCTTGCTTGTTATGAGGAGAGGATGGGATAGACCTGGAGGAGTGATACTAAATCAAGAAAATTGGGTTGTAACTCTTCCTTTTACTAATAAAGTGTTCAAAGCTTTTTCCATATGCTTGTGTTATTCATTGATGCTTTCATTTGTGTACTATGTACTTGATTCCATGCTATGTTTAGTCAATATATCATTATCATATGCTTTGATCGGTTTTTGTCTTTCGTCTGTGTGCAAGTACTTTTCAAGTGGATTAAGTATGGAAAGGAGTGACAGAATTGGTCAAGGGAGATAAGGAGTAAGCGAAAGTTGCAGGTAGGCTTCTTTACTATCTTATTTAATCTATTGGTTATAGAAAAGGTAGAGAATGCTTTGCACTGTTGTTCTGGATTTAGCTACTAGTCTAGGGGATTAGGCATTTATCCAAAAACACTAAAACTTCCCAAAACACCCGGAGATAAAAATAGATGAAAAATTACCTACTCAAATATTATAATTTCGTAGTCAATATGGACCATTCGTTAGGTGGATGATCTAACAATATAAATTGTGTTAATTTATGGTTTTTCCCTAGAAGGAAACCCTCATTTTACATGAGGAATTGTATTGAGGTTGTGTATTATTATTTTGAGCAAGAAAGAGAGAGAAGATTGTGTAAGAGAGAAGAGGAAATTACAATGGATTTGTTGCAGGTTATATCTCTTCATTTTGCTAGATAATATAAAAGGAAGGACTGGTTATTTCTCCATAGACGTAGCCAAAATTGGGTGAACCACGTATATTTGTGTCTCTCTTATTTTATGTGTTTCTGAATTTTTGTTTCCACAATATTTTGTGTGTTCTATTGCTCTATGATTTAATTTTGTAACAACCGGTATCAAAGCCAAAGGTCTATTTGGCTGACAAACTCGCAAGAAAGAAGGGCTCCTGGTTCAAGTGGGAGTAATTACGGAAGATGGTAGGTTTAGGGTTGAGAAATTCAATAGCCAGAACTACCAACTATGGAAGATGCAAATGGAGAATTATTTGTATCAGAAAGATCTTTACCTACCATTAAGCAGAAAATCAAAGAAGTCAACGAGTATGATGGATGTAGAATGGGAGATTCTCAATAGAAAGGCACTAGGAACAATATGATTGTGTCTAGAAGTTGTTACACAACATTTTGTCAATTTCCCTATACTCCCCATTCCTTTATCCTGGAGGACCTCTACAGTGAACCCTGCATGATTTTCCTTCATGAAGAAACTCCCATTATGTCCCTCGTCATGAGCATATCATTTCCATTTTGCACCATTTCCCCTGAAACATTTGTTTTTCCCAGTTTACAAGACTGGCGCTAATGGCCTTTGTCTCCCCCGCACCAATGTGTAGAGATTAGAACTATTCCCTATGTCGATGGGTGTGACTGAGCTGTGTTCCAGTCGTGTCGGTCCTGTTATGGAAAGTTTTTAAATTAGAGTCGAAGCTTCCAGCTCTAGAAACTCCGTAACGGAAGTATGGTAAATGGTATGGCCGAATGGGGTCGAGGATGACAGTTTGGGCTCCTTTCCCCTATAATGATGGAAATACCTCAAAGGATAATTCCTTCTCCCATGAGAATAGGATCCATCTCCCATCCATATTTCCTATATAAACCTCCCTTCTTCCCAAGCACAAACTAGTTGCAGTCATAGTTGCAGTTAGAGTTTTGCCTAAGTGTGAGTATACTATTTTGGATTAGACAAGCAAGCTATTACTAGTTGTATCCATCTAGTTGTGTGAGGGAGAAGTGTGTTTGGTTTGGAGTGAAGCCTAAAGGGAAGAACCTTTAAACTATTGTTGTTTTAAGCCATCATGGAATGCTAGCAGAAGTGTGTGGGAACCTGGTTTTGTCAGAGGAAGACTGCGACGTCAAGACAAATGGTTGTAATCTCTCTTTGATATTAGTATATGCAACTATCGATTGATTTCCTACATGTTTTGTAATATTACATATCCATGTCTTAATGCTTCTTGACTCGTTAAGTAGGTTGAATTACAATTTGTTTATTATTATGTTTGTGTGATGTTGTTGTTTACTTGTTTCGGGAGCTTGACGAAGGAAGCGAGAGATTGTTGGAGCAAGCAAGCGAGGACATCATCAAGCAGGATAAGCAACCAAGAGGTAGGCCCTCTTGATTGATTCGAACCTAAGGAACTCTTCCATAGAATGTGTCTGTTGTGGCTAGACCCATTATCGGGCTAGAGGAATTCGTTCGTGTCTACACTTATAATTTTACTTCACCACAAATTGGTGACTCCACTGGGGAGATCCCATTCTTTTGTTTATTCTGGATTTCATGAATTCATGAGAACTTTTCTAGTTTCACATTTTCCCTTTGGTTCTGTTTCTTTTCACCTGCTTACTGGCCTAAGTCTAAAACTCATAGTAGCAAATCTGGTCCCTGTTTTGAATTTTTTTTATTTTTCCTTAGTTACCTCGACCAGTGCATTTAATTCGCTGACAGTTGCACCGAACAGTGTGAATTGTTGAGGAACAATCATGTTGACCAGCCTCTGGCACTTGTTTTCAGTTAAGCATTCACGCCGATGCCTGTAAGTGAAGATTAGGGCTTGACCCCAATCTTGGCTAGTGTGTTCTGCTCTTGTGTTTTGACCTTGTGAATCGTTTTGACTATTTTCTACCCGATTAGAATGCTACTTTTCATTTTGTTTTTCTTGTTTGTTGGCTTGTCATCTTTCTATTTGATTGATTGAGTCATTAAGTGACTAGAGACACTAGGGCATCTAGTTAGTCACCCATTCAACAGCTCGTGGACTCACTAAGTCCGATTGTAGGTGTGTTTACTCCTTGCATTTGTTTTTTGGTCCTTTTACGACTTTGACCTCTTTTTACACAAGTTTGAAAAAGTTTCATTTACTAGCCTGAACGTCTCTTTCCGACATAGATTACATTGTCGGCCTTGTGTTTGGTAAAGTCAATTTTTCATTGACCTGAATGAACTTCTCTTTTTATATGTTTACCTGCTTGAAGAACTCATTGTTCTGAAAACTTTTTCATTGAAAGTTTGCATGTGAAGTTTGTTTCATGGTTTCATGAGAAAGTATGAAATTCTAGCATGTTGCATCATTATGTTACGAAATTTGCATCTTTTTAAAGACCAGAATTGCATCAGCATTTGAAAAAGGAAGAGAATTTTTTCATTTTCAAAGGACTAATAGATAAGTACTTGTCAAGAAATTAGGAATTGGAATGCATTTTTCATTAGTTTATTTTTTGAAAAAGTGAAGTAGTGAAAGATCATTTCGTTTTTAGTTGCTTAATTGTTTGCATTTGATTGAGTAGTTTCTACCCTCTCTAGTGTAGGCATTTCATCAAATTGAAAGGATCTTGTCCCATTTAGTTTCATTTTAGGTTTTTTCAAGTTGCATCGCTAAGACCTAAAAATTGAAACCTAATTCAAGATCAATCATTAAAATATATTTAATTAACCTAAGGAAGCATTTAAACTTAACACTCACATTTATTTTTCAAACAGCTATTAAGTTCAAATTCGAATTTTACTTCCTATTTTAGTCCAGGGATTGACTAAAATTGGAATCCTTCCCAAATTGCTAAAAATAGTAATGTTATTTTTATCACTTCCATTTGTCATTCCCTATTGCTCAATCCAACACTAGTACCCAAACTTTTATTTATAGCAGTGCTATTTTTAGCACTTCTGTTTTTAGAATTTCTTGTTGCCATTTTCAACACTTGCACCTATTCCCTGCTTGGATTTGGAAGAGATTGATCAGGCACATCAAGGGACAAGGGATCATGAGAAAGAGATGATAGAGGATGATAGATATCCAAATCAGATTGAGGACTGAAGTTATCAGTGTTAAATTATATATTCTTGAAAAGTGGAGGGGTTAGTATTCACATTGGACTTCATAAACCATTCCAATATTTCCTCCATCGGATCTGATTCAGTAGATGAAGATTGAAGAGACAAATCAACAGTTTGATTTTCAGATTTCCCAACTTCGACATCATCACAAGGATGCACCCACATCAGGACTAGAAAAGGAACAAAAGGAATAGTAATTTTTCCCTCTTAAATTATAAGTGTCTCATTATTTACAAATTTGGGGAAGCAGAAACATCAAGGGATTTAGATTCACCATGAAGAGAGATATGAACGAAATGCTCAAAATTCTGTATTAAGAAAATCCCATTATGTATCTTCTTTAGGAAACTCATAACAAAGGTGAAGGAATATGTTAGAGAAATCCTCTACTGATTCATTACATTTCATTCTTAGGTGATTAATCCTTTTAAGGGCATCTCAGTAATCATACTTATCGAAGGCTAAATGAAGCTCCTTGATGAAGTGTTCAAAAGAATGAATGGAAGTGAGTGGTATGGTATGACACCATCTGTTAACTCGGCCTTCAAGCTAAGGAAGAAAATCACATAAACCACATATTCACAATCAATTCCATAATGTTCACAAAACTTGAGAAAAAGATATGCATGCTCGGTTATGGATGTATCACCCTCACCGTAAAATTGTAATTGAGACAAGTCATAAAGAGGTCCATACAGGATAAAAATTTTACCATTGGATATATTGGAAAAAAACCTTGGGAGTATGATTTGTGGAAGAGTCATTTAAGATCAAAGATTCAAACTAGACTCAATGGGCATAGCTTGCCATTTGGCTCTCCTTCTAGCACCAACTGTTGACAATGATGGAAATCCATAAACTAAGGGGGTCTCCCTTATGTGAAGTCCCAATTAGACCTCACATCGTTTTGAGTAGGAGCCCCATCTAGAGTATCAACCTAGCTACCATACTCTAAGGTTAGCCTTGGATACAATAAATAACATAAGAGATTACACACATATCCTTTGAAATCAACAAACAAGTTTACATTGTGAAACACCATTTGTAATGTGTCAAAGAAGATTTTCACGAGAGGGAAGTAAGAGTGAGTCTCTAGAAGAAAAGTAATAGTACTATCCTAAGAGAGGCACATGAGAGAAAGGAAAGATTCGTTAGTTGTATATAAAAATAGTTCACATAGACACAACAAACATTAAGGCAAATACAACACACATTCAAAACGATAAGTACCAAATCCAACAAAGTAGTTTAATTTCCTTAGTACATATGAACAAAACATATACCACAAACATCTAAAGAATAGTCTTACAATATTCACAATACATGCATGAAAATGTGTTGGCTCAATGAGGTTCTGATTAATAGGTGAAATATCCAAGTACATAGTTATAATGGTAAGACACTAGCTCCAATAGTGAAACACTAAGCCACTCTTTGCTTCTCCAAAGGATTATATTCTCTCCTATGCCAAGCTAGAGAAGCCAAGGCTAGCTATCCAAAGTCTGTGACTCCAAAATCACTTTGCTTGAGTTATGAGGGTGTACTTATAACAAGAGGGATGACCTTTCATATCCCCTATGATTCTTGAGTTACCTTCATGACTCTTGTACTTCTAATGTGACCTTTAGACTTCTATATGAATTTTGTACTTTTCCTAAATAGTCTTTTGTCCGTATATGACTATGTGACTTTTCATATTCCACATATGACCCTTAGACTTCCACACATTACACTTTTTCCTTTCCTTTTAATAATTACATCATTACATCCACAAAAGATGTGGAAAGACACATGGACACACATGACATTGTCATGAGACTCGCATAAGTCACAACTTGACAATGATGACATGGACTTCATGGTGAGATGGCAATGCCAAGCTATTCTTCTTATTGATTTGT
This sequence comes from Pinus taeda, assembly GCA_000404065.3. Lineage (NCBI taxonomy): Eukaryota > Viridiplantae > Streptophyta > Pinopsida > Pinales > Pinaceae > Pinus > Pinus taeda. The sequence continues at coordinate 39,362 of APFE031575426.1, read as the reverse complement.
ATTTAATATTTGTGAGAGGTTTGTACAATACTCCATATTCATGAAAGATATGCTTTGTTCTTCTTCTTCAGCCTCCAAGGGGATGAAAATAGGGAGTCTTCAATATGATCTTGATCTTTGGTCTTTTGTTGTAAACTAGTTTCCCTTCATCTTTTGTCTTAGTGATTATTATGTTTTGCAGTCTTCTTGAGTGTCACATTGCATGGTCTTCTTCTCATGTTTCTTTAACACCATATTTTCATCTCAAGATATAGTACCTACAAATTAAATTCACTCATGACAAGATGACATCAGTTTGGGAAACCCCTAGTCTAACTCTCTTCATGAAATCCGCTAATTGACCTGGAATTGAGTATTGGACAAGGAGGAAGGCTCAGGGATTGCATAGTGCATATTTCTAGAGGTTAATAGTGAGGTGTTTATGCTTTTTACTACGCAATGTGTAGCACTGGAGGCCCGGGACACAAGACTGTGTAGTTGAGGGTCACAGTGAGGCAGACTTGCCCACTGTAATTGCACAATGCGCAGTTCAGGACAAGGAGGAGGTTCAGAGGATTTGCAGTTGCATATTTCAGGAAGGTATGGAGACATATTTTTTCTTCCCACTATGCAATTCATAGAATGAGATTGGTTGGGAGGCACAATTGCACAGTTTTGGAGACCAAGAAGCAGTCTTGGAGATCAGGAAGTAGTCTTGGGGCACTGTGAATACACAATTCATAATCATTGGAGGCATTAATTGCACATTATGGAGTTACAGGAGGTAGGGATGCATGCTTTATAATTGCATTTGCACAATGTCAGTTCAAGAGGGTAGAGTGAACTCAAGTTGGTCGGGCATGAGATCTTCTGGAATTTGACTAAGTGTGGGATCAGTGAGGCAGAAATGAAACCAAGGTTTGGATTGAACATGATAACACACTCAAAAAAATTGATAACACAACATTGAACACTCAGTACTCAAAATTAACATGATCCCCTTAATGCGACGACAAAACAACATTCTCCTCCAATTGCGACACTTAGGATACACTTTGCGACGACAATGACGACACTAGGGAAATAGCGCTCAATACTTTGGGAATGTGTCTAATTAATATATTTGTGATGGATGGAACATAGTAGTGTTGGATAATGCATCATAAATTCCCTCCAAGAATGTACAAATAACTCCCTTTGGCTATATGCGACATTTTTCTAATGACAAGACAACACTTGCAATTGTAAGAGAAAAGTGAAAACGACACTTGCAATGGATAAATAAATTTAAATAAACACATACCATAGTGAAGATAACATGAAAATGACACTTTTTAGAGTGAATGCAAGCAAAAAACAACAATAGTGAATGTAAAACAACACTTGCAAAAACAAAGGTGCGCTAGAGCGACAGTTGAGAAAAATCATTGAAATAGAAGTACAATGGCAATCAAAGTGAGGACGAATGTCAATAGAGAGTCCACAATAATTTTCATCATGTGTTGCACATTACACTATGCTTATCTAGATTGTGCAGCCATTATCACTAGTGATTGTGAAAGCCTTACCTTCCATAGTTGCACAATTCCCATGTAAGCTTGCATCAAAAGAAGTGCACTTGTGAATTATTTGAGAACTAAGCATGCATAAGCAAGTGACTTTGACACGTAGAATCTAAGGGAACATCAAATGACCATGAAGAAAATATGAATGATCAAGGAATGAAAAATCCTATGATCACAAGTTGGATCCAAAATTTAAGTGTAAGGAAAATCTTGGAGGGTGTTAGTCGCGGCAACAACATGTTCACGGGACAAAAGTGAAAGGGAATAATCTTTGGCCCAACGTAAAGAAGGATGAATCTAAGATTAAAGAGATCAAGTGTTATTGAGATGAGAACTAGATTTGATAAGAAAATCTTTTTGAGGATGGAAAATTACCATTACTAGGTAGTGGATAAACCACTAGGGACTAATTATCCCTTTGTGGAATGGGATTAAGCATGACAAACAACTTAAAGAATGATGGCTAAGTGTTTTTGTTCCACTAAGAAGAATGGTATTGGAATGGATAACAAAAATGTGTATAGCAATCATGGAACTTTAATTTTGATATCGATGATTTAAGGCTAGCAATATCTTAAGAATTAATTTCACCAAATTTCCTTGGGAAAGGAAGAATACATGACTAGAGATTAGGGTTGAAGATGATGATGCTCATTTGAAGTATAAATATGTACTTAAATGACTATAACTACTTTGTAAATTGCCAACTTCCTAGTTGAAAAAAGTGAGAATGATTATTGAAAAGTAATCGGTAGCTTGATGAAAGCATGACACTCATAGTATTGAGGATCCAAACCAAGCTAACTAAGTTAGGTAAATAGATCCTAGATGGATATTTAATGATATTGTTGCATTGAAATGAAATATATGGTATTCATTATTTATGAATATTAATAAATGTGATTGATGAATCAAGATAAGAATAGAATTGTTTATCTCTATGTGATATGTGTTGATATTATTATCATATTTATGATGTTAAGCTATATTAATATATGGTTTTATTTGTGATGATGTTGTAATGTTATATATTTGATAAAGATATGTTAATGTTATAATACTATCATGGAATTTCATAATTTTATGGAATGTGATAATTGCATGCAGTTTTTATGATGATTTGTATTCTCATGATGGAATGTGGATTACCATGATATTATGATGTTATAACTAATACATTGGTTTCATGTTGAGAGGTGGTGATTGATAGGAAATCCACTAAGCTGCCAAGAGGATCGTTTTATTTGATGATATCGTGGAAGCCCATACTTGTGACGGAGAATATGTAACACCTTATGGGTTTCGACAGACTCAATCAACTACTTGTGCTAGTGTATATTTTATCTTGTATGAATATTGATGGGTTATGGGACCATCTTGAGGAAGTCGAGTGTCTATATTGTAGTTGTGATGTTGAAGTCCAGTAGTGGGTGTAGGACTAATGCCTTGGGTTGTCCCTGGTAGGAGTTGTGGAGGGAGTTTGGGTTAACCTTTCAAGATGCATGGGGTACATGCATACCAAAGTGGATGTCTACCTTGGGGCAAATGAGGTTTGAAAATTGGGGCTCTGGTGTAGACCGATGGTGATTTAAGCCTACTTTTCAAATTTGGTAAAGAGGGCTTGAGAGTACTCATGCTTTCCGTGTGTCATGATGTAACTTTTGATTCCTATTGTGGTCTTGGGTGGCCTTATACTAGTTCAGCTGAGGTTGTTGGGTATATGAGAAGAAATAAATAAATAACTTATAAGTTAAATTATTATAACTTTTAGATGACGTTCCTTGAAGAGGAGGAGTATGTAATGCCCCATTTATAAATTAATAAATAAAATAAAATAATAAAAGTGAAGAATATTAATAATAAAATAAATAAAAAACTAATCAATGGAAGATATAATAGTAAAAATTAATTAAAAATAAATAATAAATGAAGTTCTAATAATAAATAAAAATAAACTATAAAAATAGTAAGAATAAGTAAAGTAAAAAGGAATAAAATAACCAAAAGTCAAATTAAGAAAAATGTTGAGTTAATGAAACTTTAAGACATAAAAGTAGAAGTTGGCATGATGACACATGTATTGTGTGCAGGAAAATTCCCTATCCATTTTTGGAACAAATTGTTCTATTTAATTGATGAAAATGGGGATAAGGGCATTATTCTTTCCAAAGGAGAAATATAGGATAGGAAGATTCATTGCCTATAGCAATCGATTGAGGGGTCAGGATGCTATTTGTAGAAGGAACCAATGTAGTTGAGCCTACGGTTCAGTGGAGAGTTATCCCCAAAATTTTGGTTGTAGTCAATGGGATCCGAATAGCGCAATGACTCTGAATTTCTAATAAATTAAAGCTTAATTTTACAGGTAAGTCCTCATCTCTCATGATTTCATAAATTATATATTAACCAACTGAAATATTTTTTATGTTGATTATTAATGGCATTGATTGATGTAAATAATTTGTATGTTTTAATTTCGAGACATTATAGTTGTCCACTTTCTTCAATTATAGCACTTGTATTAATAAAAATAAACATTACATCATATATTAGAATTTTACATGATAGCATCAATGTTGGCACCCCAACATTATATGTTCTTAATGACATTACACTTTTTTTGGTAATCAAAGCGGTATCACAATCATCTCCCCCTTTAACAAACATCATCCTCGGTGTTCTACTCTTTATAGAACCATTCTATGTAGAAGAAGAGATATGCCACTTTCATATCAACAACATTTACCATGTCCTTAGTTACCACTTCGAGAAATGTCATTCACTTTTTGTGGTATAGTTACCTTTAGGCCTCCTAGCATTTAAACACATTTTGGCATGGTTGTCTATTACTTCACAAGGCTTCCACAGGGAACAAATTCATCTCATTATTTTCTTGGACACACCCAATGCATTCATGATCTGAATGAGTATGTATATGAAACTTTGAAAGCCAATTAATTCAAATCTACCTTTCCTTGTAGTCACACACCTTCCAAGTATAGGAATCCCCTTCTCTACTTCCTCAGCCCTTGGGCGATCCATTTCTTAGAAAGGATTCCTCACACAAGAAGAATCTCAATACTTATGGAGTCTTACAGCCAAGGCATCCCTTCGGCTTGCTCTAAATAGCATAATATATTTTTTATAACATAACTCATGGGGATAAATGCATGTCATAGGGTTCCGGTGTCACCACAATGGTCTTGTCCCTAGCATTTTCAGCTTCACAACCATCATTTATCCCTCCTAGATAGATCATCATCTGAAATGTATCAAAAACGTACAATTTTCATGAGATTAATCATAATAATTTAAATCAAATATTCTTCCCTTTTCTTTTATTTTCTAAACTTGCTTCATTAGGAATCATATTTCATAAATATGAGATTCTTCTCATGATGTTTGACTCTTTCATATGGTAGTACTCAACCTCATTATCATAATCAATGTCATTTCAACTATAATTTATACTTTCAATAAGAAAACAATGGTAAGTGTTACTACATAAAATATTTTCATTGCTAGAATTATAACATCCCCTAAAGAGGTTTAAAAATTATTATACTCATAGTAATTCAATCATTTTCAATTGATTTTAAAATAAACTGAAATTAGGCTATTATTATATTATTTATTTACATCACAATCATTCCAAGCATTCCATAATGCATTCAAACATTTATTGCAAAAACAAAGAGTCAAAACTGAAAGATACATATCTATAAATTCATGAGTAATTAGCTTTTGATTTGATTTATAGGATGAGGGATTCATGCCACTCATTCCACTACTCAACAATTCTCCGAAATTATTAGAAGTTATTTACTCTCATGACATTCACTCATGAAATTGATTTTCCCATACAATTATGCTTACACTCACTGCACCAAACATATGTACCATCATGATTCATAATATGAGTGTCATGACCAAATCACACCACAGTAACTCATGGATGCATCAAAAAGATTCTATCAATCTTTACACACTAAAAGCTTCTTGCCTTTGTCATAACCCACTAGGTATTAATGACAAACTTGCTTTCATATATCAACAATTCCATATAATTTTCACATTAACTAGGAAAAATCAATCATTCAATTACATGTCCCTTACCAACAAACTCAAAATTATATGATAGAATCACTTTTCTCAAGCTTAGAAACTATTGGGCCAATACTCATGGACTCATGAACACAATTGCAGTCCCTACATTTTCTTATACATCCCATATTTTAATGCATTCTCTCAATGCATTACCAAACATATTTTATCTCATGAGTGTATTATTCGTTCATTTATTCTTTGTTCAACATGGAAGCTCAATGCATGCACACATTATTAATATTTTACTATTTAAGTATGGGGGATTACGCAGTGCATTATATTAGATATCATTTTGGGATTCAACTGCGTTAAGTAAGTCATTCAAACGTATGACCATTTCCATGAGAGTTAGTTGTAACTGACTAATTTCTCATGATTTTTGAATAGTTCACTTAGCACTCATTGCATCGGGTGATGCTCACAGGGGTGAAGAAGTCGGATTGAAACTAGTGAAATGTGGAGAACGAATCACATAGCATCAATCATCACTTCTGGGGCTTGCACCCGGTAACCAGGACTTCCCAGGAGGTCACCCATCCCAGATCTCCTATGGCTGAAGCGCGCTTAACTGTGGAGTTTTTCCCCACAATCAAGCCCACTTAGCTTGCTACCCCATTTGCAAACCTTAGCAAGTATTGTGCCTCATGAACCATTCAAGTAGAGATCCCTTGACTCTTTTTGAATTTTTAAGTATGGGGGATTACGCAGTGCATTATATTAGATATCATTTTTGGGATTCAACTGCGTTAGGTAAGTCATTCAAACGTATGACCATTTCCATGAGAGGTAGTCGTAACTGACTAATTTCTCATGATTTTTGAAATAGTTCACTTAGCACTCATTGCATCGGGTGATGCTCACAGGGGTGAAGAAGTGGGATTGAAACTAGTGAAATGTGGAGAACGAATCACATAGCATCAATCATCACCTCCGGGGCTTGCACCCGGTAACCAGGACTTTCCAGGATGTCACCCATCCCAGATCTCCTCTGGCTTAAGCGCGCTTAACTGTGGAGTTTTTCCCCACAATCAAGCCCACTTAGCTTGCTACCCCATTTGCAAAACCTTAGCAAGTATTGTGCCTCATGAACCATTCAAGTTAGAGATCCCTTGACTCTTTTTGAATTTAAGTATGGGGGATTACGCAGTGCATTATATTAGATATCATTTTGGGATTCAACTGCGTTAAGTAAGTGATTCAAACGTATGACCATTTCCATGAGAGGTAGTCGTAACTGACTAATTTCTCATGATTTTTGAATAGTTCACTTAGCACTCATTGCATCGGGTGATGCTCACAGGGGTGAAGAAGTGGTAAAATCCGGTTGAATCCCAACAAGTGCGTTTTCGCGGTTAGATCCGGTTGGTTGTTAGGGTTCATCGTGTCGAACGAAGGGATTCGGGTAGATCCCTTCAAGGTTGAGGCAATAGTTCGGTTGCCTGCCCCGTCTTCAATTCGTCAACTTCAGAGTCTTCAAGGGAAGGCTAATTTCTTACGGCGATTTATAGCAAATTATGCCGAGATCACTAAAGGGTTCATACGGTTGTTACGGAAAGGAGTTCCATTTGTATGGGATGACTTTGTGCAACGGTCATTTGATGCTTTGAAAAAAGCATTAGTCTCTACCCCGCTTTTGAGTCCACCGGATTATGGCAGAGACTTCCTTTTATTTCTCGCGGCAACAGAATCAACCATTGGTATGGTTCTGGTTCAGGAGGACGATGCTCTCACCGAGCACATGATTTATTATTTGAGCCGAGGCTTAATAGGCCCTGAACTTCGCTATTCCCCGGTAGAGAAATTAGCCTTGGTAGCTATTCATGCTGCCCAGCGGCTCCGTCATTACATCTTGCTACACAAAACTTTTGTCTTAGCGGCAGTCAATCCATTCCAATTTGTCCTCAGTAGGCGAGTGATTGGGGCCAAATATAATAGATGGATAGTCATTTTGCGATAATTCGATCTCAAATTATTGTCATCTAAGTGTAAGAAATCCATGGTTTTTGCGGAGTTAATTTCTGAGTTGCCTTGTGGAGAGGACAAGATTTATGAGGAAAGTTTCCCCGACGAACACTTAATCCTCGTCTCTTCACTCGAGACCCTTGGTATGGAGATATCATTGTATATCTCCAGACTTCGAAATTTCCTTCTACTTTTACCAAGAATGAACGTCGTAAATTATGTCACCTGGCTAAGAACTACGTTATCATTGGTGACACCTTATACCGACGAGTGGTTGATTCAATCCTTCGACGTTGTTTGACCTTGGAAGAAGTAGAGTTTGTGCTTAATGATTGCCACAGTGGAGCTTGTGGTGGTCATCTATCAGGGCTTGCTACAGCAAAGCGCATCTTACGTGCAGGCTATTTTTGGCCTTCACTTTTTAAAGACTGTGTGGAAGCGGTCAGACGTTGCCACCCTTGTGAAATCTTTACTCGAAAGATGCGGGCACATCCAACTCCTCTTTTTCCCATTGTCACAGTTGGTCCTTTTACTAAGTGGGGTATTGATTTTACAACTTGTAATCCGCCTTCAACAGCGAATCACAAGTATATTATTGTGGCAGTAGAGTACTTTACGAAGTGGGCTGAAGCCATGCCCACTTATAAAAACGATAATGGCACAACAACTTTGTTTCTCTTCAATCAAGTTATCTCAAGATTTGGTGTCCCGAGAGAGATTGTCACTGATCATGGCAGTCACTTTCAGAATCAACTCATGTCCGAATTGGCCTCTAAAATATGTTTCCGTCAAGAGCATTCATCCCCCTATTATCCTCAAGCCAATGGACAGGTCGAGGCAGTTAATAAAACTCTTAAGACGATACTCCAGCAGACAATCGATAAAAATCGGTCCAATTGGCACATCATGTTGTATTCGGCTCTTTGGGCATACCGGACCTCCGTAAAGACTGCTACTGGTTTTACACCTTTTCAGTTAGTTTACGGGATGGAATCTATCTTTCTGATAGAATGTGAAATTCCATCTCTCAAATTAGCTGTAGAGCTCCTTCCAGAGACTTTGAGTCTCGAAGAGCGCCTTCTTCACTTGGAACATCTCGATGAGCAGCGTCGAGATGCCGCCACAATGAATGAAGCCCAGAAGAAAAGGGTAAAAACACAGTATGATAAATCTGTCTGTTCTCAAGTCTTTTCTGAAGGCGACCTTGTCTTGGTCTACGACCAAGATAAAGACACCTTGGGGGAAGGTAAGTTTAAGCCTATGTGGTACGGTCATTTCATTATTAAACGAGTTTTAGAAAAAGGGTCATATGAGTTAGTCGACTTTGAAGGAAACAAGCTGGTAGAGCCCCGAAACGGGCTCTACCTAAAGAAGTACTTTGCTTAAGTAGAAATTAGGCAATGGCTTCTTTGTATATTATGTATATTTGTACATATATTATCGAGAGCTTTGTGATGTCAACACTTTTTGGTCTGCTGTTGCAGGTGTTGATGGATGACTTGGCCTATTTTGGGTTCACCGATGGTGCTAGTCGACACACTCGGAATCTCGCTTCCGCAGCTTGGGTACTTTATTATCCAACTGGTCAATTGATGGTTTCAAGAGGCGTATGCATTGGTCCTGCTTCGAATAATATGGCTGAGTATACTTCCGTTATTAATTTACTATCCGAGGCAATCTCTTATGGGATCGACTCGTTAGTGGTGTATCTTGATTCTCAATTGATAGTGTCTCAATTAAATAACATATATCAGGTAAGGGATCCATGTTTATATCGCCAATATTTAAGTGTGAGGTTGTTGCAAAGATCATTTATTTAAATTAATTATTTTCATATTCCAAGATATCATAATTGGTTAGGTGATTCTATCGCTAATCAAGCATTAGACTGGCACATCAATCATTCATCATAAAATCAAAGCATCAAAAAGTCGAACTGTATATCATCATAAAATTGTGTCGAATGTACATATGTTGTCCAAAAATATACAAAATTGGGACTCAAATGCCCATAATCATATCCAGCATATCTAATGCCCCGGCTCAGGATGAGCGGCCAAGTAGGTCACTATAGCATTGGCCACACGCCGAAAAGTGCGAACCCAGTCACGTGGCATCCCAACCACATGACGCTACATATCCTCTGGAAGGTCCTCTATAGCATCCATCGGTACTCGACAGCTTAGCCTAGTCAAGTGTCACTGGACGTTGTGTAGAGTCCTCTCTGTCTCAGCAGCCGCCTCTTCGGGTCCTCGGCCGCGTCGTCTGTGCCGCGGGAGTCCATCTGGCTGCATTGGCCCAATATCTGGATCATGATCATCATATCATTCATTTGAATCTCATCAAAAAATATATATATTTTCAAATTACATCATTATATTTTAAAAATCCAAAAAAATCATAAAATCAAAAAATTCTTACCGATCTCGCCCCATGCTGCATCTGGCGGCAATTCTAGGTCTGGATCTCCTCGGAAGTCCAGCCCAGAATAGGGGTAGTCGTCGACGGTGATGATTTGATGATCTGACCAGGTGAAGAAATCATCGTCGAAAGCAGTCCTAGGAACCTCCCCACCCCCCAGACGTTTCATCAGATCAGCCCACCGGCCCATACCTGGATCGCGTGGGGTGCTGATGGAAACTGCTACCTTGGGTCGGAGTGTGGGAATCCTCTCGAAGAAGAAGGTGCACAGAATGGTCCCATAGCAAAGTTTTTGGTCTGTCCCCTCTTAATGGAAGTGAGTTCGCTCTTCATGCTGGCCAGAAGAGGAGTACACCAGTCAAACACTATGTTGAGACAATCCACTGCCACACTCATGTTGAGCCGTGATGCCTGATGCAGTGAGGATGATCCATTCACCCGAGCTATGGTGAAGAGGACAATCCGTAGTGATAAACTCTCCACGTGTGTGATGGAGATCTGGCTCCCAAATTTCTTGGGATGTCCTGGGCAATATATCTGTACATAGTCCTCTATAGTGAGGCTACTCTGCGTCTTGCCCCAGGACTGTACTACCTCTCCCCTTCGGGAAAGGCCCATGATAAAGTATATGTCCTTCACTTCCACTCTGAGTGGCATCTGATCTATCATAAAAGCTTCTTCATCGACATCCCAATAACCAATGAGCAATTCAAGCAGTCGCACATTGGCTTTCATGTTCGGCAAATTGAAGAATTTGAGCAAGCTGCATCCTCGTAAAGCATCTAAGGCTTGAGGATCATTCATAACCTCATTATCAACTACTACATGTTCCCTTTCATGCCATGTGAGTGGCATCCTGAAAAGAAATTGAGGTTTCATCCGTTAGTTTTCATTTAAAATAGCTCACGGCGTATACGCGCGTTACTGTATACACAGTCGCGTATAGGGCCCACATGTACACGGGTTCCATATTATCAACCCGCGTATATGCCGCGGAGAAATTTTAGTCAATAATCCAATGGTGAAACATCAATAAAAAACCTTAAAATTAATCACAAGGCATTGCAAGCTAAGTGTAAGGGTTACCTGGAATATTTTGTGGAATTTGAACGGTTGAAATCGACGTACGAAGAATTTGCTCCTTTTGCTCCAAATATTTTCTCTCCAAATCAACCGGTAACAATGGTGAGTCCAAAATCCTATTTATAAGTTTTGAAAATGCAAAATTTTTTCAAAATTTCATTTTGATTGGTCTCATGTCACTTTTAACTTGGGAGCTTCGAGTGTCGAGATTGGTTTTCTTTTCAGGACATTTTGGACATTTTTTCGACTTTTTTGAGACGGTTCCATGACTTCTGACCCATCATGGCAGGTATCGTTTTTTCATTGGCATATAGGTTAGGGAAGACCTCACGTTGTATCAGCATTCATTGCTTCACTGGACAGTTGCTCCTGTTGCTGCTAGTTGATACCATTCCACTTTATATGTTGCAGTCATTCATGGCGACCTTCTATATGCTGACGCCTGAGTTTGCAGTGTAGTACCATCCTTTTCCATCATGTTCAGTTGGTACCTTTTGGGATCAGTCTTTGATATCAGTGATCCGTTGTATTTTCCAGCATCATTGACAGTTTATATGTGATATTTAGACATGTACTTGTTCGATCATGATCGGATGATCCATTATGTTTTTTTCAGTCAATCATACTTGTATACTTAGTGGATCCTCTTGTACTTGATATGCAGACATGCTTTGCTTTCTCTGAGCATGGGTATGCCCGCCTCGGACGATGTTTCTTTCTGATCTTATTTTGTGGCTTTGAAGGCTGAATTTTGGTGAAGTACTCCTCGGTTTTTGGCAGATTTCATTTCCATGTACTTGCTTAATATATTTCGGCCATCATGTACCCCTTCTGACCTCATATATTAGGGGGCATCTTTTATAGCTCCAAATCTCACTATTATGGTTTGTGATGCTGCACTCATGGCCTAGGGCAACCCCTCCTTCCAGATCTAGTCCAAAATCTAAAAAACAGTGTTTTATTCCCTGTACGCGACATTGCCCTCAATTAAACGCGTGTATACGTGGGTTCATATATACCCAACCCGCGTATATGTATTAAAACACTTAAAAAAATATAAAACTCCTTATTTTCGGGCGGAGATCGTGGGTTTTACCTGCTGATCTCCTGTTAGTGCCCGTGGCATCAACTGTCCCCAACCAATTCCTAACTAAAAAAACTACTTTGGAATTGGTATAAAAAGACACTAAAGGGAAGGCCTAAAAGAGGAGAGAATATAGAGAAAGGTTATTATACTGAGATTTCCCCCTGATCAGGTCTGAAGAC
>APFE031575426.1:1380-26959 GCA_000404065.3 Pinus taeda | reverse complement strand
TAAGTGTTTGCGAGGCTTGAAGACAATATCACTTTGTTCAGAAATATAGTCACATCATACGTTACTCTCGGATTGCTGTAATAGTTTAGAACGTGTACATCCATTTGAGTTTACTGTTCCATTTGAGTTTGTTGTTCCATTTCATATGATTGACGTTTCCTGTTTATGATAGTTTGTTGTTCCGTTTACTTATGCTGTTCCATTTGATTACTACTGTTCCATTTATAACTGCTGCTCCATTTACTTTCACTTATCTGTCTTTGTTTCTTTCGTGTGATAGCAGGCCTAAGGCTGTCGTGAGCCCAACAAGACGCTGCCTGACTCCCAGACCTATAAGTCCATGCTTTGGTTTCTTTCTTTATCAGTTTCTAAAGGGAAGGGTTATTGGTTCTGTACCCCTGACTGATCAATTGCTTTGTGTGATTTGGTTTAGTGACAGTTTAGTGTCTGTTTCCTTTCAAATCATTAGAACGCTATACTACCGAGCATTACTTGGGCAAAACAGCCTCGGATTGAGTTACTCCTTGAAAGAACAAAACGATCCCGGATTGACTTAATAATGTGGAATAATTGGTGGTGTGAGAGACCCTAGTTATATCTCTACAGCTTTCTCTGAACATGGGTATGCCCGCCTCAGATGGTGTTTCTTTCTGATCTTCTTTTGTGGCTTGACAGGATGAATTGTGGTGAAGTACTCCTCGGCTTTTGGCAGATTTCCTTTCCATGTACTTGCTTGACATATTTCGGCCATCATGTACCTCTTCTGACCTCATATATTAGGGGGCATCTATTATAGCTCCAAATCTCACTATTATGGTTTGTGATGCTGCAGTCACGGCCTAGGGCAACCCCTCCTTCTAGACCTGGTCCAAAATCTAAAAAACAGTGTTTTATTCCCTGTACGCAACATTGTCCTGAGTTAAACGCGTGTATATGAGGGTTCATATATACCCAACCCGCGTATATGTATTAAAACACTTAAAAAATTACAAAACTCCTTATTTTCGGGTGGAGATCGTGGGTTTTACCTTTTGATCAACTGTTAGTGACCGTGGCCTCAACTGTCCCAAACCAATTCCTAACTAAAAAACTACTTTGGAATTGGTATGAAAAGACACCAAAGGGAAGGTCTAAGGGAGGAGAGAATATAGAGAAAGGTTATTATACTGAGATTTCCCCCTGATCGGGTCTGAAGACCCTTGTGCCTTTTGCACTTCCCCCATTTGTACAGGAAACCCTTGTTTCCTTGTGATTTGATGTTCATCCCTTAGTTATTACATCTTGGAGTGAGTATTGGAAGGTGATCTACTAGAGGCTTGAGGTGGGACAGATCCAGAAGGAGGCTGAGCTTTGAGCCTGCAGAAGTTGCTCAGGTGATATTGCTCTTTTTCTGTACTATTCTATTTGTCTAATAAAGAAACACGTCTTGTTCCCGATATGCTTCTTTCTTTATGTTAATGATGTTCATGTTTGAATTTCATGTATGAATGGATGTTTAAAAGTTTATAACTAACTCCTTTCTTGTATAACATAAAGATGATTTTCATGTAAATCTTTGTCCATATATTGCTGCATTCTTTGGAATTGTTGGTTTTGCATGGCAAAGGAGTGAAAGGGACGTGAAGAAGGGTTTGGACCCTTGAGGAACTACTCGAACGTAGGACCTGAGGTACATCCTTCTCACCTTAGAAATAACCGTTTTTAGCATAATGGCTGTGCGTGTGCATGTTTCTTGATTTAGACAACTTTCAGTCTGCTAGGGTTCCACCCAAGAGCCTTAGGGGATAAAATCCCTCAACAGAGAGTGTTGGTGTGGGACTATTTTAAATCCTGTCACTTATAAATTACTTTCCTCTACCCTTTTCTCATGCTCATTCTTCTATTTGTTCTCTTATGCACATGATATCTTCATCACTCTTCAGCACCATTGGTCCCTTGACCTTTAGGTTGTTCCTTCTCCTTCAGATGTAGAATCGTATGGTATGCATATGCCACCTTTAGTGGAAGATATTACCTCTCTGATAGTCCCATCAATATCTCTTAACATTATTTAGGAACTCCATCCCAATATGGAGTATGATCAGGAAATGTTTCCCACATGGGCCATCACTCTACCTATTCCACATTACTCCCTCAATGGCATGTCTCCTTCCTATAAAATCATCTTGTATGTCATGGATTCATTTTCTAATGCTAAGGATATTATGCCCCTTGATTCCTTTGTTTTATATGAATAGGAAGTATTTCATATTGATAGTGTAAATATTGAATCATGGAAGGGACCATTTTCTCAAGAATCCATGGAAGTGCCACCCTTGGACCATTTCAAGTAATGGGTTTCTAATACTAAGCTTTCTAATGAATTTCCAACCTAAATCCTTCCCTTGATGACTGCCTTGTGCCCCCTTTATATCTTGATAATTATTTTGAAGGAGCTATATTAGTTTATGAGACCACGTACTTCTTATGTCCTTAGATCATTCATGCTAACGATATGGTTCTCAGATTTTCCTGGCATAATAAACCTTTAGCAATCTAGAAATTAACTTGACTATGGCATGGCCTTGTCATGTTGTTCCATATGCTACTCATAAGAACCCATCTGTTCATGTATGAGAATCCTTGGTCTATGCTCAATAAAGGGCACAACTTGACATGACCTATTAGACTATGTTGCACCTTGTACTATGTATTTTATATTTTGATTTATGCATGATCCAAACACTTTTTTTATACCTCATATATGCCAAAAATACAAAAAAAAATCATTAAACTAAAAAAAAAAAAATATATGATCATGTTTTTACCTAATTCATGATTTTTTTCTTTCATTATTTGTTTAACCACAGGTATAGACTTCTTGGATGGTTTTACAAGACCAAGTTGTTCTTTTATTGCAATATCCATTATACCTTAGGTGCATTGCTATTGAGCTTGGCATATTGGGTAAGAATTTCCCTACCATTTATGTTGCATTATTGACCATCATTTTCATCTTCATTATTGCATAGGTTTGATTCTATCAAGTTCAAATATTAATCCATCTCTTGTTACACAATGTAACATAACAGTAACGCATTATTTTACATGGATCCACTATACTATGAAATCCATGTTGGCATCCATGCAACATTAGTTTCCTATCCCAAAATCCTTCCTTTTGTACTAGCATGACATAGAATATGGGGTTCATTTACTCTTCTTTTTCACCTACTGGATTTATCGTGGGAGGATTCCACCCACTTTATATCTTCTGATTTCTACTAAATTTAGCCTCTCATATGCATGATAATATCAATTTGTCTCATTCTACCACCACTATCACATAATACTTGGCCCATTGATTTCTTTCACTTGGTGTTCTTACTATTTCTAGTGGGATCAATACAATGAACTTGGTCTCCTTTTCTAGCCTCTTTGCTTCACCTTTCTTATGTTAGAAAATTATATATTACGTTGCAATGGAACACATAAAATATTGTAGAAATATAAACACAGAAAACGCATAAAACAAGAGAGACACAGATATACATGGTTCACCCAGTTTGGGATACATCCACCACGAACAGCCAGTCCTTCCTTTCTATTATCCAGCAAAATGAAGAGACACAATCTATAGCAAATCCGCTGTAATATCCTCTGTTTTCTCTCACAGTCTCACCTCTCTATTTTCTGCTCAAACACATCTAGAATACACATCTATCATAGCCTCAAATACAATACCCTCATACAAAGAGAGGGGTTTCCTTCTAGGGAAAAAAACCCTAAACTAAACATAAGTTCTATCATTAGATAATTTGCCTGATGAATGGCTCAGATTGACTAGAAATTACTATACTTTTACAAGGCAAATTTAAATCTCTTTTCAGCTTCAGGGGCGCTGCCCCTGAGCCCCCACCGGGGGACTGCTGGCCCCCGGACCCCCCAGCTAGGGGGGATCAGTCCCCCCCACATGGAGGGGTGTACAAACTTCCTGGGATATACATCCGGCTAAAACAAAGACCTCTGAACAATCATGCTCCACACACAACAACTTAGGATAGTTATCTTAACTAAAAACTAGTTGCAACCCTTTATGCCAATCATTCCTAGGATGAGCTTCCTTTGTGCCATTCTCATTCTCTTCAACAATCAAAAGGAATTGAGTATCCTTCTATCTTCCCTTTCAAGATAATTAAAACTGAACAAATAAGGAACCGTTACTCAACATAATTGTCTTCTCCTTCATACTCATTAAGTTATGGAAACTAAATGGAGAAAAGGGAAGGGATATCATTAATTAAATGTCATATGTCAAAATGGTAGCTTCAATCATGTCACATTTAAACATAACAACTATTTCTGTCATTTCCTAAGAGCTAAGTGGTTTTAGTTTGTCTAGGAGTCATACCATACTTACGAGTTTGTTTACTCCTCTGACTAGTTACTCTTCTAGTCACTATTGAGAATTCCTCAATGTCTCTTGTGTTGTCTCATGATATCAAATGGTGTTTATTAGTGAATGCTACTAGGTCACTTTAGTGTCATTTCTTTATGATTTTAAGGAATGTATTAGCCTCGGTCAACCATATATAGCCCTTATTGACCTTTTTTTATCACCATCCCTATGTTAGTTGTATTTCATAACTTCATTGAATTCACATCACTCACAGTTTCTTTTGTGTCTATTAACGGGGGATACATTACGGCTCTATTTCAATGGATATTATCCTATCAACTTCACCTCATTATCTAGAAGCTTTATTTAGGAGCCGTTAGTACCATGGAACATGCATACCTCAGTGGCAGGCATCCCGAGGATCAAAAATAGGTTCAACTTATTTACTCTTAATTAGTCAAGTTAGTTAGTGATTGGCGTCAACTCATTTATTCACATTTAGTGGAGTGTACTAGGTACCTTGGGGTCCATTTTCATCATGGGTGGTTCCCCTTGTGTTTGTTAAAATTATACCTTAATGAAGGATAATCACACAATTTCTACCATGCCCAGCATTAGCTCATATATTCACATGTTTTAAATTCATACCATTGGATTTCTAAAAAAGACATTAGGTTAGAACATTTCACTCTTACATGGCACCCTTCAAAAGTTGTGTTGGAGTTATGTAATAGTTGACATATTTTGAGGGTTAAATTGGGAAAATTTTCTGATATATTTCCATACTGCCGCTAATGTATACTATGAGATAGATCCACATTTTATTTCCTACTGGATATAATATTTCAGTTTTTCACATGGATTCATTGTGTAATATTAATGTCCATATCCTAGTATTTCATGTCATGGATCTGTAGTGTATAGTTGGTGACCATATTTAATTTCTATTTATGACAAAGCATGGGTATTCCTAACTCATCAATTCTTTTATCATGAATGAGACTTCAACATGTGTGTTACTCTTATTTAGCCCTCAAGTCTTCAATCCTTCTCTCCATTTTTAGCTCTATGATTTTTGTAATGCATTTCGGACACCAATTTATCTTTTGACCTCATGCATTAGGAGTAATCTATTATAACCTTATTTAACACTCCACTATAGTGAGAGAGATCCAAGTTAAACACACTTAGTTATTGGCCATAATGCATCTCCTCTCACCCTTGTTTTTACTTATATGGGTCTTACAATGGAGTTACTACATTTTAAAGGGGTGACATTACATAATTGACTAATCTCTCATAATTATTCTATTGCAATTTCATAATTATGAAATAATAATGATTTTGCATGTCAGGAAAGGGTTCTAGAGTTTGATGTTCCCAAGGGTATCAAATTGAGCTACTTATGTATGATTTGTCTAGATTTTCATTAAGGTAGAGGTTTCCTAACTTCCCAAGTCCCTAGGTGTCCATATACATTCCCTTGTATGACAGAACTGTTATAGACATTTTTGGGCACTTCAACTCCAATCATAAATGTCCATAAACTGAGGGCTCCTAAGTCCCTAAAAGTGTTGCTTCACTGCCTAAAGGAACAAGGTCAACTGATTACATCATCTCCCAGAAGTTCTCCACTGAAAACTGCTCATCAATGGTCAAAACTGGACCATACAGAAAGCTCAATGAAGAGGGTGCGATGCATATCACCTTCCCAATGTACAAGGTGCAATGCATACTGATTTTCTCCTCTATAGGGTGCGATGGTATGGAATGGACAAATGGCAGGGACAAAAATGCGAGGTGGAAGATCATGGAATCTTCCAGAAGCTTCTCCTCTGACACTTGCCACTCCATTTTCGACCACGGATGAGTAAGAGATCATCATTCTCCAATTGGAAGTAGGAACTATCAGAGAGAAGACACTAATCAAGATACCAAAAGATGACTCACCTCTCTGTAATCATCTATATATGGATCCCTCATCACAGATATCCAGAGGCTGAAATTTTGTATCTTATAGAGAAGTGTTGTTGGTTTTCTTGTGTACATTCACAGTGTTGGGTGATCTAGCTTTGCTTGAGGTGAAGAAGGGCTTCTTAGATGGAGGATGATGCTGGGTCATAGCACATGGTTGTAATCTTCTTGCTACTTTTCATCTGAATAAAGCTATTCTTGTTTCCTTCCATATTCTTGTGTACTTTCTTATATATGCATGTATATGGTTAATGCACATCTGATCCTACATTATTTATGAATTTAGATCCTTGTTTCTTGCATAGTAGTATGTTGTTGTGATTCCACAGGTTCTTTTGAAGCTGGGTAGACAAAGGAGAAGCGGCAAAACTCTATCAAGAAGGAGAGGAAATCAAGCGCAAGACTCAGGTTGGCCCTCTTGGTTCTCCTCTCGTCTATTTTCATAAAAGGAAACAATAGTAGACTTTGATTATTTGTTTCTAAGATAGCCACCCATCTTAGTGGGAGTAGCAGCATTCGAATGGACACTATTCCCGGATAACAAAATGGTGACTCCGCTAGGGACGATTAGATTACGTGTTAGCTTATCTATCCTTGTTTCTTTTATAAACATACAGACGGAGCCTGAAGTCAAGCTAGCTAGCTTTCGAACTACATTTTCCATACAAATGCAAAGTAGATCAATGTTGCTTCAGTCTATCTCTGTGTTTTGTTTATGACTTAAACAATAGATTTGCAAGAAATTTAATTGCCCTAACTGGTGGCTCTAGTAACCTCTTGGATCACTGTGTATTTTACATGCATTGATCTTTACTTATTCAGCCTAAAAACACCTGAATTAGATTGCAAACTGTGAGTGAAATCCCATTCGAAGTCTCGCACTGCTACCATCGCACCCTGCCTTCAAGGCAGCCTATACGCATCGTACTTCCTGAGTGGAGTAGGTGCGCTGCATACTGAGTTCACTGTGTAGCAGGTGCGATGGTCAGGGAGGGTTAACTTTACCCTCCGACTGTGGATTTTTCTCACTATTTTCAGTCTTATTCAAGAGTTTTTGTTGTTTGTAGTTAGTGTGCTTCTGTGGAACCCCCTTTTCTTGCATTATTCCACCTCCTTAGTGCAAAGAACTATAAATGTTTTTATGTATTGTGCATCGTTTTAATTCTCTTTTGCAAAAGGTAGCATAGTCGAACTGTCGTCTCTAGATCTGAAAGTGTCGTAGCTGTCGTTTTCAGTTTTAGAAAGCAATTCCATTGTTTTGTAGTCGATTAGACAGTTACTATTGCATAAGTTTTGAATTAGTGGTTTTAAAGTGTTGAAAAGCAATTTCCATTTCAAAATCGCAAAGTGTATCTCTTGCTTTCACTTCGTTTTGAAAAAGAATTTTGTTGAGTACTGTCGCTTTAAAAGTAATTCAATTTTGCACATAGCCTTCTTAACATCATTCACACATTAAGAGAGCTGAAAACCAATACATGCATGTGCATTTGAATTTTGATTGTTTTTCTTGATTTAGGACTGTGCATTTAGCGTGTGCTCTGTGCTCTGTGAAGAAAAGATGCTTGACCTTCTTCCCTTTAGTAGCTAGGATTTTCATTGCTAAAAGAAGATAAAATGTTTTTTTATCATCTTAGACTGCATTTTAGGAATTGTATATACATCACGTGGTGAACCTGAAAGGCAAACTGTTAAGCAAGATCAACTTAAAATAAGTTCAATGAATCTAAAAACGCTTTGGAACTTAATGCACAACATCTAGAGGTCTAGGCTAGAGATGTATTCTGACATCGTAAAGCCTGGTAACTGTGGCTTTTAGTGTTGGTTGGGTGATTCCTCCACTCTGAGACAGCAAGTGCCAGTACAGATTTGTGCTCCCACGTACCGTCGAGTATATATTGGGAGACCACAATAGGCTACATCCTTTATCCTTAGGAATCCGTGTCTACTGCCCTATCGATCGCAATGCACTGAACACAGCATTTGGGAAGATTGATTATCGTACCGTAAAAAATATTCTGCAGTTTTGCAATTGGTTTGGGAATCCTCTCTGCCTAGATCTCCAGAGAAGTCCATTTTTCTCCTTTTCAGACTCCTTAAAGGAAAAGGTCCTCTGAGCACTTGTCACTTCAAGATCAATAAAAATCGAAGGCGACTAGCATCATCTTTTGTTTTTTCTCGACTCTTTAAAATTGAAAAAACAAGTTGTGTCAAAGTGTCTAAAATTCATTTAATTCAAAAAACATTTTTTCCCTTTTTATTTTGAGTTGATCAAGTAATCCACAATCATGGAAGAAAGTCAATCAAATCCCCATCGTTCGCGGAGACTTATGAGTCAATTTTCATTGACTCCGGAAGCTAAACCATTCCGGATGAAGTGAACTCGTTTAACTAGATCGAAGTCCCCTAGGTTGGGTGGAGCAAGCACTCCAACATCCTCAGAGACTCCAGTTACGCTGAACATTTATGGAATCCATGCCTCTACAGAAGACATTCTGCAACAACAAAAGGACATTACAACTGATCCTAGTGTGATGATTAACACTTCTATTCCTGAACTGGCTTCGTCTACAGCCGATTCGGAAGGTGTTACTCCCCAACCTTCTGCTGCTGTAGAACTTACATCGTCTTTGGCACCAAAAATATTTTACGGACCTGGCGGTCTTCCTCTTCCTCCTAGATTGATTGCCATAGAAGAGATTATGGAAGATCCTCCATCTAGCACTCCAACGCAACATGGGGTTGGGATCGCCCTTTATCCTTCTACATCAGAGAATATTCACCCACCCTCAGAAGTTCCTGAAGAATCACTGAGGAATCTCTTAGATAGACTTAATATGTCTCAACAACCATCAACATCAAGTACTGTGTCACCTGACACAGCAATAGCAGAAGCTCCTTCTGCTATTCCGACAATGTTCATGCACATGCCATCTATCCCAACCAGCTTTCAGTCGCTGGATGGGGTCCATCTTGGGACTATTTTGACAGTATGGACTATTCCCGTTTGTTCATCCAGAATTATATCTGGAATCTCTTACGTTGAGTCTAGACGAATGATCCGTCACAAGGTCAATTTTGGAAAACTGGTCCCCAAAGGAAAATTATTCCTTTGAGTACTGGCTTACCATCATATGTGGTGGGCTCTAGTATTGCAACGATAATGTTGCAACTCCTAGGACTCCCTTCTTTACTTTTATCAACCCGGTCGTTCGAAACAAACTTGGAAGTGACGGTGTTGTATGCACAAGTACTAGCTCTTGTCGCAACTGTCACTTGGTCAGCTGGCACAAGTCCGCTAGGGCTTTAGCCAACTTCTATAAGCTCTTAGAAGAAGCTTGTAAATGATGGATGAAAGCTAACTCAAAGGGGATCTAATCTACTTGCGGAAAGAAACTGAAAGCCAAAGAGGAATGCAAACCCTAACAAAGCCTAATTCTACCAGCTAGTTCTATTGATGCAACAATGAGAATAAAAACTGCTGAATGAGAGTCCATTGACTTCAAAAAGGGAAAATGCACATGTCTTAGTCTACTTTTGTTCTATAAAGTATCTTTTTGTATTTTCTTGATTAAGTGTCGATTTTCACATGCATATGCTTGAACTGTGCTTCATTGTGCAGGAGTGGATCAAAGAAGAGGAATGCTTGGAAATAGTTGGAGAGGCTCAGAGAGGGTCTAAGGAGTCCCTAACACTCTTCCCCAAAGTCTCAAAAGGTTTGGCTATCAGAAAACCTCACTTGTGAGCTTCTACAAGAAGTCTGCATGGGTTCTACAGGAAACTTCAGAATTTCTACAGGAAACTTCAGAACTTCTACAGGAAACTTGGAAGTCGGTTTTTAGGAGGTGGATGAGTGAGGGAAGGTGCATGGATGGATCTAGAGGTAGGATAGGGGTCTAAACATGACCTCAGGACTGGTGGGAGGTTTGGTGGAAGGCTGACTTGGCTCGAAGATGACTAAGGCAATGATGAGCAAGAAGGTAAGGTTTCGTAGACACAAAGGATAGATGGGGAAAAGGGAAGCTTAGCTATGAGACAGAACAGGAGTCTTAGATGATGCTTTGGGAGGATGGATGAAGGAGGAGGATACCCTGCGCGGTGGGCCTTGATCAATTCTACAAAAACCTGCAAATGATCAAATCCTAAACTAATCTATTCTATCCATCAATCAACATAAAGGAGCAGCAACTTTATTCGGGAAGAAAACCTTGTACACCATCTATGTAACGAAACCTTTCAGATGTCCAAACCCATGACTAATCTCTGCAACTAAAACAAGCACACTAAAAGATTGCATAAGCAACAAACTAGTGTTTTTGTGAGACAACACTGTTTCCTCAATTTCAGCCCCAAATCCAATAAGGCCAAGGTGAAACCAAGAGTGTAGTTGTCTCTTTTTCTTGGAGATCTTGCCGTTATTATTCTACCAAAACATCTAAACCAGAGTCATTCATAAACAATTCTCTATCCCAGCATCATAACAAAATCTACTTAATAGCAAGGTGTTCAAATGCATAAAAGAGAAAAACAGTGATACGTAAAAAGCAATGATACAGAAAGGAGGTCCTAGGCTCTCAGGTTGGGCCCAAACCTGAGAGCTTTGGCTCCTATGAAAAACTCAGATTTGCTAGGAAACCAAACTGCTTCTCATTATTCAAAAAGATTCATAACAATTATGCCAAAAATGGCTACAAAGAAATAAAATAGAGTTGTTGCAGCACTGAAGTACAAAGTACACAATAGGTTCAAAAGTCTTTTTACGAAGGCGGAGGCCTCAACATTTATAGATAACGAGGGACCTAGCTGGCCTCCTCAATCTATGGAACTCAGCTATCAAACTGTGAGTCAAACAGTCCCTTTCTAAATGTTGATTGGCTGCCTTCTAGATTCGGCTTGGTGGTCTTTGGAGCTCGGAGCTGAAGGTGAGAATCCCGAGGAAGGGTCATTGAATGCTGTAGACATCCCTCCTTCAAGTCCTAAGTCCAGGCTTGGCTGCCTTATAGCTCATGATTTCTTTTACTTTGCTCCAATATACATCAAAAACCTGAAATAGACACATGTTAACCACCTAGGAAAAGTAACTTCCCTTATTCGTACCAAAGACACAAACATACTAAAAATAATGCATAAACTATAGAAAATGACGGATTTGAACAAGGGATGAACAATGAAAATGAGGCAAAATGAGCCCAAATTGTTACGAATTTTGGGGCTCATCAATATGGAGGGCCGTATACCCTTTCATTGTCTTCCTTAGAAGGACAACCATGTGTGTGTTTGCAACAGAATTTGGGTTATGATCGAATTGCAACTAGAGGTTGGGTACCAATCCTGTCTCAACAACCAAGAGTTGCATGCTCAATACAACAAAGTTCACCTATGACAAACATCCCCACTACATTGGCTATTGTGGCAGTAGCACAAGTGAAAGCGTCACCAGTTGTATGCCAACCTCAAGTTTCGCAGGTTGCAATACAACAATATCTTGTACCTCTGACATAACCACAGTCACCCACTAGTGGAATGGCACAGGTTCAAATGGGGAACACCAATCCCCATCTTGGTCAAATAGTCAGTGCTGGACAACAGTCCATGGCTTCACAACCATGGTTGGTGCATTACCAACAACTACAATTCTAGCAGGCTTACCAAGGATATGAGCAACAAGTCTTCGCAAGTAATGGGCAGCCGTATCAACCATGTCATAATGGTTATGCCCATCAACCTTACAAAGTTACCAACATCAAATGCATTATGCTGGTATGAAAAGACCGACTGCTCAAACAATTCTGTCTTATCCTGCGTAGGCTCAACCAAGCCTGAATCAACACTTGCTCTTCGTGAAAACTCTAGAGTTACCGGATCTAAGTCGACTAACGAATGATCCAATTGCCTACGCCCCTCAGTGGCTGGCGATTCCGCATAAACTTCCATCGGATATTCCTAAATTTAATGGAAATCCGGGTGAACACCCATCAAATCATGTGATGACCTTTCATCTATGGTGTTCATAAAACACTCCCAATGATGATTCGATTCGACTTCACCTCTTTTAGTGCACGTTAACTAGTCCAGCAGCGAAGTCGTATATCGAACTTCCTAGAGCTTCGTTTGATAACTTCAGCACCCTAGCCACAACGTTTTTAACCCATTTTTAGTTACCTATGAGTTACGAAATAGGAACTGAGCTTCTTACCAATTTCGAACAAATGACAACCACTCACATATCTGATCATATTCATGAGTGGCAGCGTCGTCATAGAATGGTAAAAACATACATTCCTGATTAGCTATTGGTTGAATGGTTTATTTAGTCACTGTTACCCACTATTACAGAAGATGTGGCAAAGGGGGGAGTCATCACTGAAGAGCATGTTATTTCTCATGCAAAATATCTAGACTTGATCTATACTTAGTTTGATATGCTCTACGATAAAATCCTTGACGCTCCTAGACCATAATTCTCCATTCCTCCACCCTCCTAAATCAAACAAAGACTCTCATGCCGGAAATGGTGTGATAGGTATGAAAAGCACTAAAACCGCAAAGGCCACTTTGAAAAAGGGCCGCACGGTTTCGAGTCAAGATGCAAATGAGGAACTTCTAGCCTCAGAAGTAAATGTCGTGTCAATAGACAAAGGAAAAGAAACCAATCAACCAAGAGGCAAGAAGAAAAAACAAGGGAAGAAGAAAAACTAGGGAGACTCATCCCCTACAAAATCTTCTGCAAACCCTTCTAGGAATGCGAAACCCAAAAATACATGCAGTATATGTGACAAGGGTCACTGGACCAAAGAGTGTCCATATAAAGAAGAAATTATAAAATTCTTCAAAATTTAAAAAACCTCAGTTGTACTAACAGATCCATTTCCAAACCCAAGAACAAATCTGGTTGCTAGCAAAAATTCTTCACTGTCCCAAGTGCTAATGTTTTCAGTCTCGAAGCAACTGAATGATTCTCTTATAACAACAAGAATTAAAGATTACGGGAATCCACAGATGTTGAACAACAAGGATAATGATCAACCTTGTAGTTGAACAACGACTTTAACAGAAATCATGCCACCCATCATTCCTGAATTAACAATAAAACCACCAAAGGGAGTAGTACACAAATCGACGTTTAATCCTCGTGCCCGAGCAGTACAACACTAAAATATAGTGGAGGATTTAGCTCAATCACCATCCACAACAACAGGTGGGATTGACCCAACGGATTCCAATCTTGTATCTTTTAATCATAAAGGATACGACCCTCAGTTACTATCTCAACTAGATTTCTTTTCTCATTCAAGTGAAAGCCCTCAACAAAACTGTTCATAGAACAATTATTGACGAGGGGGCATCCACATGTATCATGTCGATGCATTGCTGGAAAACTCTAGGGTCTCCATCTTTGTCATGATCATCAACAACATTAAAAGCATTTGATGGATGAACATACACCCTGTATGTGATACTAAGTAACTTGCAAGTCGAACTGGGGGGAAAAATAGTAGAGATCGATGTTGAAGTCATCGATGGGAATCTTGATTACAATATTCTACTAGGAAGACCCTGGATATATGCCATGGTAGCTGTTCTGTCGACCTACTTTAGGAAAATTGCATTTCCTTCCCAAGGAGGAATTACAATCATCGACCAACAAAATTTTCTCCCCAACAGTTCACAAGTTACGGGAAGCATTCTGATGATCCATGGAAGCCCTAGAATGCTTCATAATATAAGAGTAGGCCTACTAAAAGACCCTACGTTAATGGGAACTTTTACCCTACTGCCTCCTACGAATTTGGCGGAAGTGGCTAATGTAGGAACTTGCAATATGATACCTTCCATTCAAAGGATGTCAGAAAACGATGTTAAAATGGATCATTCGCAGGTTTTTGCTCTAACCTCGCTGGAAATATTATAGCAATAAATGTTCTCAGCATGGGAGGAAAATCAACATCAGCGCTTCTCAAGCATTTGGGTAGATAGGTCTAAGGAATATGGCACCCTTTCAGATCATTGGTCGCGAGTACACTCTATAGACAAACGAATCATTCAATCAATGATGATTGATGGGGCACCATGGGAAGATTACCACCATTGTTCCCATCTTCTGACTTAGAAAGAAGATAATTTCGGTGACCTACACCATCCTTCAGTAT
The DNA here is from genome assembly GCA_000404065.3 of Pinus taeda. Classification (NCBI taxonomy): domain Eukaryota; kingdom Viridiplantae; phylum Streptophyta; class Pinopsida; order Pinales; family Pinaceae; genus Pinus; species Pinus taeda. The sequence continues at coordinate 12,460 of APFE031575426.1, read as the reverse complement.
TTGAATTTTTGACAAATACTGTAAACACAGTGGATTTCGAGATAAACCTATCCAATGTTGAAGAGAATAATGCCATAAATATCTCGACCAAAACAGATGTTGTAGAGAACATTCACGTTGGCAAATCTTGTTCTTCTTTCGAACTGGAAATATATAGCACTCTCTTTCACGAGTTTAGAGATGTCTTTTCTTGGTCATATGATGAAATGCCAGGTATCGACTCAAGCATAGTTGAACAATAACTTAAGATGTATCCAGATGTCAAACCGGTATGACAATGGCTAAGGTAGGTGCACCACAAGAAAGTCGTTGCCTTCAAGGTGGAAGTTGAGAAACGCCTCCATGCTGGTTTCATTTACCCTGTTCCTCTAACTGATTGGGTATCGAATATTGTTCCTATGATGAAAAAACAAGTAACGATTAGAGTGCATCGATTACAGGGATGTAAATCAAGCTTGTCCGAAGGACAACTACCCTACACCCTTTATCGACTAGATAATTGATGAATGCGCCAGATGTGAAATATTTTCATTTATGGATGGATTTTCTGGGTATAATCAAATAAATATCTGCTCACATGACCAGTCAAAGACTGCATTCGTTTGTCCGTGGGGCACAATCGCATATCGCAAGCTACCCTTTGGTTTGAAGAACGCAGGGGAAACTTTTCAGAGAGCAATGAACTATGCTTTCCATGACATAAAAAACATAGTTCAACCTTATCTCAATGATCTCCCAGCTCATTCGCGAAAGAGGACCGATCATAGTCGCCATTTCAGAGAAATATTTCTACGTTGCCGACACTACAAGATAAGACTCAATCTGCACAAATGTGTGTTTTGTGTCAGTTCTGGTCGTTTACTTGGCTTCATCGTCTCAAAGGATGGGATTCGTCTCGACCCTTGCAAGGTTTAGGAAATCATCGATTTGCCTCCACCTTCAAAGTTTCTTCAGATTCAGAAACTCCAAGGGAAAGAAAATTTCCTCAGGAGGTTCATTCCAAATTACACCGAACTAGATAAAGGTTATACTTGTCTTTTGAAAAAGGAAGTATCCTTCGTTTGGGACCACGTCGCACAATCCTCCTTTGATGCTTTGAAGAAACCTCTAATAGAAGCGTCATTAATGTATGCTCCTGATTATCAAAAAGACTTTAACCTATATCTGGCTGCAGCAGATACAACCATAGTAATGGTATTACCTCAAGAAGACAATGGAATAGAACATCCTATATAATATTTAAGCCGAAACTTAAATGATACGGAAATGAAATACTCCTACATTGAAAAGCTCTCTCTCACAACTGTTCAAGCGATACAGAGATTTCGACACTACGTCCTCTTCAAGAAAACTACCATTTTATCAGATTGCAACCCCATGACTTACACATTGTCGTGACAGTTGCTGGGGGGAAATATTCAAAATGGATAGCAATTCTACAAGAGTTTGATTTGGAATTCAAAAAATCCAAATCAAAGAAAGCCCTGGTATTCGCGGAGTTACTATGCAACGTCCCGTAGTTATCCAACGATGTCACATCAGAAGAAGCAATCGTGGATGAAAATTGTTTCTAATATCGTTGAGAGATTTGTGGTACGGAGATATAATCGTTTATCTCCAGACACAAACATACAGGTCTAATACCTCACTCTCTGAATAACAACGTATTCGATACGAAGCGAAAGATTACGTGATTGTCGGTGATACTCTTTACCGTCATGGTAGCGATACAATTTTTCGGAGGTACCTCACCCTTGAGGAGGCTGAAAAAGTCCTCAATGACTTCCATTCAGGCGCATGTGGGGGGCATCAATCTGGTTATGTGACAATGCAAATTTTTTTATGAGCAGGATACTTCTAGCCAACAATGTTCAAAGATTGCATAACCGCAGTTAGAAGTTGTCATGCTTGCCAAATTTTCGATAGCAAAACCAGAAGACCACCTGCACCACTACGACTAGTAGTAGCTGTTGGCCCATTAGCCAAATGGGGCATAGACTTCATGACATGTAACCCCACCTCGACCGGGGGGCATGGGTACATAATAGTCGCGGGGTGACTATTTTACCAAATGGGTTGAGGCAATGCCTATATTAAACAACAACATCAAAATGGTTGCCCTTTTCTTTTTTAATCACATAGTCTCCAGATTAGGCATTCCGTAGGCCATAGTCATAGATCATGGATCACATTTTCACAATCACATGATGGTTGAGTTGGCTGCCAAATTAGGACTGTCCCATGACAGCTCTACTTCGTGTTATCTACAAGCTAAAGGACAGGTTGAAGCAATAAACAAAGTCCTAAAGCGCATGTTGCAAAGGATGATCAGAGCCCGCAAATGAGATTGGCACCTAATCCTGTACTCGGCCTCGGCCTTATGGGCATACTAGACAATGGTAAGAAGTGCAACCGGATTCACACCTTTTCTATTAGTGTATGGTTTGGAAGCAATCTTACTGGTTCAATGTGAAATCTCATCCCTCAAACTCACAGTCGACCTTCTCCCTGGAACCTCAGAAGAAGAGGCTTGTTTCTTGGAACTAATCCATTTGGATGAAACCTGTCATGATGTAGCTTCGGCTACCGAGGCTCATGAGAAATGAGTCAATGCACAGTTCGACAAGAATGTCAAACCTCGCGTCTTCTCAGAGGGTGACCTGGTTTTACTTTATGACCAGGAATCCAATAAATTAGGACCAGGGAAATTCAAATCATTATGGATGGGTCCCTATATTGTTAAATGCGTATTAGTAAAAGGAGCCTAGGAGTTGATGGACTATGATGGGATTCCACTGGCGCAACCTCGCAGCGGGTTGTACCTCAAGCGTTACTATGCTTGATTTTGCATAGTAATCCTCGTGCTTTTGTTACATTTTTGTTTTCGCCAAGAAAATTTAATTTGGTTAAGTAATCCACTTTTTGCATTCATTGCAGATGTCGAACCTACTAGAATCATTCATTGGATATGCTGACGGAGCAAGTCATAGTTCGCAGAACCTGTCTTCTGCGGCATGGGCCATTTTCAATCCCAACGACGAGTTAGTAAGTTTCAGAGGAGTATGTATTGGTCGGTCTACGAAAAATATCGCTGAATACAGCGCATTGATAGAAATCCTTTCTGATTCCATCACAGATGGCATATTCCGACTTGTCGTCAGGCTAGACTCATAGCTTGTCATTCTACAACTCACCGGCATCTATGTTGTACGAAATCCAACTATCTATCACATGTTCTTAAGGTTCAAAATTTTGGAAAGATAGTTCGATTTCATCCAATATCAACATATTTCCAGAAGATTAAACACATTAATAGACTCATTGGAAAATTATGTGTTAGATAGACATTCTCGACATTTATAAAAAGAAGCATCACATCAATATATGCAGCAGGATTATGTAACTTAACCGAAATAAAGCTCCAAAAATCAAAAATATGTTCCATAATTGTTTATATTTTGTACATAACGTTTTGTAACCAAGACAAAATTGGTCAAATGACCCAAAACGCAAAATGCTAGGGGGCACCCTAGTCTAATGATGTTGGTGATAACAAGTCATCGCCAGTTCAATCATGCATAAGAGCCTAGTCCATCGACTTGGCACTCCAGTGGTATGTCGCTGCAATCGCAAAGGCAGCTCATTGGTCCTCACGTCTGGGATCCAAGGGTAAGGCCCTTAATCTGGTCCTATAGTGCCGAAAGAGTCTCGACAACATCAAGGTCGCGAAGGATGGCCCTCCCAATAGCCTCTCCTGCTGGAGCGGCCGCTGGGTCTTTGTGGCATATTGCTGGTCGAACTGGGCCAACATCTACATGAGAACATTAGTTTTGATAGTCTTGATTGTAAGAATATAAGAAAATTATAAAGAGTAATGAACGGACATATGTTCAAAAGATTTAGCCATGACACCCCATTGCTCACCAACCAGCAGCACAAAATCTGGATCACCTCGGAAATCCATACCAGCGTATGGGAACCTGGCATAGACCATCTCCTGATTGTCAAACCACTCGAAGAAGGTCTCAAAAAATAAATCTGTGGCTGACCAATGTGCCGAGACATGATATCGACCCATTTGTGCATCCGTGGTTCAGTCGGTGGAGGTAAGCCAAGTGAAATGTACTGTGGCTGCATCAGTGGGATTCTCTCCAAGGCAAAAGTAGTCAAAATAGAACCATAACTAAAGTTCTTGGATCTTCCACTCTTCACCTTGGTCAACTGTTCCTTCATCACAGAAATTACTGCATCACACCAATTTAACACCTTTGGTTCAAGGCATTCCAAAGCATACTGCATATAAGATCTGTTGGCTATATGAAGAGCAGAACTACTAGCTAGTCTAGCAAAAGTAAACAGAATGGTCCACAAGGGCTGGTCAGTGACATCGCATATGTTGATCTTGTCGTCCGCACTCGGCTGAGATCCCTCTCTACAATGTTGGCGAATGTACTCCCTCACAGACTCACCCCCACGGGTGGAGCCTGATAATGAGAGAGGGGCACCATGCCTCGATAAACCGGTCAGAAAATATATGTCCACCACTATCAAGGGGATTGATTTATTCCTAATCTGGAATACCTGGTTGATAAGATCCGAGGCATTGAGGAAATACTGCAACAAATTGATTTGTTGCCTCATGCTAGAGATACGGAAAAACTTTAGAAAGCCATAGTTCCGTAATGCAGCCACTGTGCTGGGATCATGTAAAGCAAGAGCTTCCTCTTCTTCATGCTCATTTTCTCGCCATGTAACAACCATTTTTCTCCGATGAATCTCTGAAAAACAAACAAGGGAAGAGTCAGGATCTTCATTTCGTGAAAACAGGCAAAATTTCATGAGGAAACTATGTAAAAATTTTCCTCCCTGCGCCCATTGCACCCCAGCAAGTGTACTAGGAGTGATGCATACTGACTAGTCAGTGGAGACATCAGTATGCATCACACCTTTCAACTAATGAAGGGTGCGATGATCCTAGGGCGAGTTATTCAAACCCCAAGGGCTCAGTAGGACAAGGAAATAAGCTCAAAATCCAAAATGAAAGGCATGTAATGAAAGAGCACAATTTTAGCTCTTACCTAGTCCGAACGGCATTGAGAATCGTCCATAGAGTCTCCCAGAATCCGCTGGTGAAAATCGGGGGGGAAAGCACCTCCAGAGCTCCAACAAACCAAATTCAAATGAAATGGTAAAATGAGAGGTAAAAGTCACTTTTAATTTACTATGCACGTAATTCAAGTAAAAATTATTGTTTTTAACTGATTTATCAAGCATATGTTTTCATTTCTAATCGGTTTGATGAAGTAAATGAATAGGTAGTACAATATTTGAAAGAACGAAAAGCTAAGGGTGAATAAAAAACTCAATGACCATCATGGCGAGCAATGTTGTTGCAGAGTTCAAGCTCGTTAAAAAATAAACTCTCCACGAGCAGTTTTAGCGCATAGTTCAAGCTCGTTAAAAAATAAACATAAGTTATGAGCAAGTGTTTCCCCCAGCGTTTAAGCTCATTAAAAAATGAACAAGTAAATAACCATTGTGAATGCCTTATCACTAGCATTTGAGCCTTGGTCATGTTCTCGCCATCACCTCCACTCTGTTTTTAGCCGATCATTCACCCCCATATGATTGTTTACCCCTTTGAGGAACATCTGCGAATAGTGATTCTGTTAGCCATCCTTGTGACACTGCCATGATTGGAAAATTCCAAATCTTACCTGGAATGAGCTCCTACCCGAAACCATCACTCCTTCCTCGAAAACGAGTCTTCTTTAAGCTCTTTGCACTTGACTCGTAAAATATGAAAAGATTGCAAGCGATTGGCCTCTCCGGCTCATTAAAAGGCATCAGAAGTGCTATCACTCATCTAGATTTTAATCTTTTTGGACCTGAGGGATTATTACACAAAACGATCGAGCGCTTGTCTTGTTCGGCTCGTTAAAACTATCGAAATTTCATCCCTTTTGTATTATTTTATGCTTTTTCGGACTTAACGGATTATATAATGAAAAAGAATCTTTGGACTCTTCTTTTTGTTTCTTTCAGAATCTCTAAAACTGAAAGAGACCGAGTTATCTTTGTTGTTAAACTCGTTAAAAGTGAATAGGGAGAAAGTCATCCAAATGGACGAGAATGAGTTTCACTGTCACTAGGCTCGCTAAAATAGAGCAACAGGTTCGCCCGAAGGGAAGATTATAGAACAAGCATATTTTATCCTCCTCAAGCTTGACAAAAATAAAGAGGTACTAGTCAGTAATGACTGGGGAAAATTGGGAAGAAAACTTGAAGAAACTTTATTGGTAGCAAGTCACTCTTAAACATGACACTTTCCTTCCACATCCATGCCAGGTTGGGTTGTTCCATTCACTGATCATCACCATTGGTCCATCACACCATCAATCTTTGGGGTTAACACTATCAATCCATCGTCAGTGTTGCCGATATGTTCAAGAGAAGTCATTCAGACAATTCACCTGTGTCTCACCCACTGTAATACATTCATGCTTCATTCCTTCATGACCGCCACCCTGAACCCTATATCATCAGTTTGTTTTCACCTCCAAAATCATTTGCTTTGTTTCGTGTCGTTGATGTGGGATTCCTTAAGGCCCTCCTGCAACGGGTCACTTCTTGTCAACATCAGCTCATTATCCAAGAAGTTGACTTAGGAACAACCCTTTCAGTACTTTGAAGCTTGCATGCCTCAATGGCAAGTTTCTCACTTTCGGCGATAGGTTTATATCAATGGCCTTCAACCGAGAGATTTTACATTGTTCTACGCCAAGTCCTTTTTCACATCACGTGAATTGTACTGTAGTACCTTGAGGGTCATCGTCATTATTGGTGATTCCTCTCGTGCCTGTTAACAGCTTACATCATTGGGTGGTAATCAGGCGATGTCTTTCCATGTTCGACTCCAGAACATTTTTTCACATGGATCGACTTGTACTCTGAGTGAAGATTGAACGAGTTTTGAAGACCCCAGATCTAGTTTCATCTGTCCAGGCTGTGATATATTCAGGAATATAAAGACATCAAGTGTACATCATTGCCGAACAGATGATCATCCAAATCAAAGGATGATGATTCCATATCATCAGTCTGTCACACAGATGACTATCTGTCCTATGTACATGAAAATGAATTTATAAAGTTGAGCATGGGAATGCCCGCCTCAGCTAGATCATGAAAAAATGTTGTAAAAATAATGTATTGTATTGTATCTTATTACAGGTCGCCTCCTAGCTCGAAAAAACTTCGGATCCTCATAGTAAAGCATTTCACCCGACATCAGAAAGATTAATGATCTCATGCTTTAGGGGGCAACTGTTATAGAAATTTTTGGGCACTTCAACCCCAATCATAAATGTCCATATGGCAAGGAAAAAATGCGAGGTGGAATATCATGGAATCTTCCAGAAGCTTCCCCTCTGACACTTGCCTCTCTATTTTCAACCAAGGATGAGTAAGAGATCATCATTCTTCAAGTGGAAGCAGGAACTGTAAGAGAGAAGACACTAATCAAGACCCCAGAAGATGACTCACCTCTCTATAATCATCTATATATGGATCCCTCATCACAGAGATCCGAAGGCTGGAATTTTGTATCTTATAGAGAAGTGTTGTTGGTTTTCTGGTGTATATTCATAGTGTTGGGTGATCTAAGCTTTGTTTGAGGTGAAGAAGGGCTTTCTAGCTGGAGGATGATGCTGGGTCAGAACATATGGTTGTAATCCTCTTGCTACTTTTCATCTTAATAAAGCTATTCAAGTTTTCCTCCATATTCTTGTGTACTTGTTTATATATGCATTTGTATGGTTAACACACATCTGGTCCTGTGTTCTTTATGAATATAGATCTTTGTTCTTCGATAGTAGTATGTTGTTGTGATTCCACAGGTGCTCTTTGAAGCTAGGCAGACGAAGAAGAAGCGGCGAAACTCTATCAAGAAGGAGAGGAAATCAAGCGCAAGACTAAGGTTGGTCTTCTTGGTTCTCCTCTTGTCTATTTTCATAAAGGAAAACGAAAGTAGACTTTACTTGTTTGTTTCTAAGATAGCCACCCATCTTAGTCGGAATAGCAGCATCCGAGTGGACACTATTCCCGGTAACAATTGTATTGGATGCTTCGGCAAGTATAAATATGTATTGTAACATTGAAAGGAACATAATGAAAAATCAAGTTGGTAGTCCTAGTTTTGGGATCCAGGGGAAAATCTTTGTGTATATGTGTTTTATGTGTTATGCTCTCGCATTGTTTATTTTCTGTGTTTAAGAATTCGTATGCAGGTAATTTCTATACGAGGTTAAAACCTACAACACCCAGCAGGACAATGAGCTCCCAGCTACGCCAAAAGAACTAGTTATCTTGCTACATGCTTTGGTAGGAATTTCTACGCCCCAAACTCTCAAAATCAAAGGTTTTATTAAACATCTCCCTGTAGTAGTATTGATTGATAGCGGCAACACTCATAACTTTATCCATCAAAGAGTCACTGAAGCTGTTCATTGTTTTGTCAGGGTAGTCTCTAATTTCCAAGTACAAATTGATGATGGGGGCACAATGAAATGTGAAGGCCACTACGAAAATATAAAACTTGAGATGGGAGATTACCACCTAAATATCCACATGTTTGCAATCAATAGGGGTGGTTGTGACATTGTCTTGGGTGTTGAATGGCTTCGCACACTAGGCCCAATCATAATGGATTTCCAAGAGTTATATATGAGTTTTAAGTAGAATGATCACATGCATACCCTCCGTGGAATCTAGGTAGGTGCTCCATCTATCATCAGCGCGCGTCGAATGGAAACATTTTTGAAAAAGGGCCATCATGGAGTTATATCCCAATTTAATGCCATCCTGGCCATCGATCCCACTGCTCTTCAAATTCATCCTGAGATGCAACAGGTCTTAAACTACCACTAGAAGATCTTTGACAAACCTCAAGAGCTTCCACCCTTTAGAGGGGAACATGATCATAGCATCACGTTGGTCCCAGGGGCACAACCACCAAATGAGCGCCCATATAGATATCCTTTCACCCAAAAGAATGAAATTGAAAAAATCATCAAGCAACTCTAGGAAGCTGGTGTCATTCGTCCTAGCATTAGTCCTTATTCATCACCACTGGTCATGGTGCTCAAGAAAGATGGGGAATGGCGCATGTGTCCAGACTTTAGGGACCTCAACAAGTTCACGGTCAAAGATAAATTCCCTATCCCTATTGTTGATGGTTTGCTGGATGAACTAAATGATGCTCAATTCTTTACTAAGCTAGATCTCCGTTCGGGTATCACTAAATACGCATGAAAGAAGTAGACATTCCCAAGACTTCTTTCCAAACTCATTGTTAGATACCTATACCAATAGGTTTCATATTTCATGATTGGAGATCAAAGGTCCAAATATGTTCTGCTTTGATGATGCAAAGATCACATATTTCCTCAGAAAGGACTAATGCCTGTCTCAGTTTCTACATGAACTTACTTTTGATGGGTGGCCCAACAGTCTAATCTGGACCATGCCATGCTTTCAATTTATTTGTTGTAGAATAGAGAATGATATCTGTCCAAACTGTTTAATCTTGGCAGATCAGTAGATAGGTAGAGAAACAAAGGTTCCCAACTGTCTAATCTGGGACCTTGGAAGGAATAAGGGTTGCATTAGATAGGAAATGAAAGAAAAAGCCAATGAAAAGAAAAGGCATTCAGAGGGTTTGCAAATCTAAGTGCACCCTCCAAGAAGGAACAAAAAATGCTAGGAAATCTAGTTGGGTAGGTAGCTGGGGTTGCAGAATAGTGTATCTCCCAAGGTCAAAGTTGCTGAAATATCTTCAGGGAGAAAAGCTCTGGAGCATGACTAACTCCCCTGTTCCTCATTTGTAAAATACTCCTTACTAACTCCCCTCCCCAGGTAGCACAAGGCTTAAGAGATTCAAATGTTTAACATTCTTATGGTTTGGAAAAGCCACATTTCTTGTGCAAAATTTTTCATTTTGATGTACTCCTCATTCATGTGTTTTCTCCATATTAACTACTAACTCTATTACTTAGCTCCCTATACCCCATTTCTCCTATTATTATAAACACCACGGTGTATAAACCCCAAAATGATTATAAATATCCTCCCCTGGTGCTATAGCCATAGGTTCTGATCAAAGGAATCAAAATGACACCTGGTCACTTTGATGAACCTCCCAGGTTTCCCCTCTCATTCCACCTTATCTTGCTCATTAAACCCTCACTGTGCAAAGAAAATCCTATGGGAAACCCCTTTTACCCCTAACCCGGCTGCAAAAAATCGAAAAACCCTTTTTCCTCTCTCCGCACAAAAAACCCACTGTCCTAAAGTTTAAAAAACAAATCTTGAATTAAATAGGCGCAGGCGGAAAACCCGACAAAACCCAAAAACCTATAGTTTTTACCCTCCCCGCGCTCATTTATTAAACTTATTATTTAATTCCCGGCGGGGCCCCCACTGAATTAACCCACCGGCGCATCCCGATCACCGCCAGCCGTTGGATCTCCCGCCCCTCCATCCAACGGTGGGCGGTCGATCCGCCCCACGGACATTGCTCGAGCTTTGACGGCCGGGGGATTGGCGGTATTACTCGTTACCCCCGCACGCGTTCAAAAAAAAATACGCGGAGGTGTTCGCTGCCCCCCCCCCCCCATCCAAACCACTTACCTCTTAAGGGGCTGCCGGGGAAACCGCTTACCGCCTTTCTCACACCGCCCTGCCGCCACGTCACCCCTCCGCCATCGTGACGTCACTCCATTTCCTGCCACCCTCGTACACCCACGTCACCTCACTCCTTCGCGCCCCGCGCGCCCCGTGGCCCTCCACGTAGCGCTGCCACCGCATCAGCCCGCCACCCTGCCATGCCACCTGGGCGTCCACGTCACCCTCTCTGTACCTCGGACCCACCATGACGTCAGCATGACGTCATCACAAAAAAGCGCCAAATCACCCAAAATGCATAAAAAGGGCCAAAAACTGTCATTTTTCCATGTTTGCTGCCGATTAACCTGGAGCTCAGCCGAAGGCGAATTTGACTTCCAACGGTCGAAATCCAAAA
>APFE031575413.1:12517-32762 GCA_000404065.3 Pinus taeda | reverse complement strand
CTTTATATGGATGTCAACATATTCTTTTTGATCATGTTTGTAAACACTAGGACCATAGTTAGACTTTTTTATTAAGATCCAGACAAGTAGCCATAAAAAGGGGGACTTGGAAATTATAATTCCTACTTGTCTTTGTTGTGATTCATTCTATGTATAGGAGTTTGTTCCTATTATTTGGGAGTTTGTTGAGGTCTAGTTGGTTGAGAGATTCTCTTCAACTGGTTTGCTTACGAGATTGATGTGTGATTGAGATATTTACTCAACCAAGAGATTGTATGTTTAAAATAGACTAGCTATCTAGCGACATAACTTGATGTATTTATATTGTATTATTATTTTTTTGTGAATACAATTTTTGGTGTATTTAGAAAATCTTTGTGCAACACTATTCAATAATTGGTTTTGCATTTTTTATAAACATAATGGAAAACTTTATAATAACAAAATCAATAATCATGAAACTATCGATTATCATTTAGGTATAAACAAGTCACCACATCCCTCATCACAAATCAAGAGTAGCTAATGTGGTTGAACTTTTATTTTGGAGTTTTCTTTTTTCATGAGGAGAGATCAGTTCTAATAAAATCACACTCACATATTGAGTTTACCATTTCAATCGGTCTAAAATACAAACTCCAAATAATCTTCTAGATTTTATGCCTGCAAGATCTTGCTACAACATAAGGCAAGCCTCGGAGCCTTGTAATGTAAGTCTACACTTAAGCTCTGAGGGATGAGCAGTTGTGTCAATTCACGGCTCACGATGGCGCATTGTGATGGTTTGCCGAAACCACCAACTAAAAAGTCATCGCAGATAATGAATGTGGACCCCACAAAATTTCAAAACCCGAGAGGGGTCCACAAACCATCGGTGATTTCATTGCTGGGCAAAAGATTTCTATTATTTTTGACAGAAAAGAAATAAACAAACGAATTGTGGGATTAACTTTATAAAGTAAGTTTAGTTTTTTTTGAATTAATATTTGTAAATTTTAGGCTTTATAAATTTTAATGACATTTTTATTAAATGAAAGAAAAACCAATCAATTTTTATAAATTTTAATGACATTTTTATTAAATTAAAGAAAAACCAATCAATTTTCATTCATTAATTTATTATTTAAAAAATCATTGAAATATATAATGTAAATAATTTTGAAGTTAATAAACATTTGAGATTTTTAACTTATTTTAATATACACATTCAATTTTTTTTAATAAAAAAAGCTTATTTTTTTTAATAAAAGAATTATAGTTGGAGCTAAGCAATTTAGAGTTGAGAAACAATTTATTGACTTTAAAAAATCAATTTTATAACTATATATGAAATAAAATCTAACTCCACTGGTTATGATATACAAATAGTAAATTAAATGAAATAAAATCTAACTTTTCTTACTAATTATTTTAAAATTTGATTTTTATTTTAACTCAAACAATTTGTAAATTTGGGGGAACATTTTTGCTGCATGCAGCTCTTGTATTGATATTGCATTGAATGTAAATTAGTTATATAAGTTGCAATTTTTTTTTCCTATGGATGGGTTTTATTGAGGTTTATTAGGTTGATTTGAATATTATATTTTTAATTAAAAAACCAAAACTTCCATGTAAAATAAAAATAACAGATTAAATAAACTGAATAAATTTTTATTTTAAATTTTTTTAATTGAAATATCAATTTAATTTTTTATATTTAACCAAAAGTATTTTTATTTTTCCAACAAGGTTTCTTAAAATATTTGCAAAAAAGGCTATGAGAATGAAATGTTCTTTATATTTTAATACCATTTATTATTAAAAAAAATATGAAAAAGACTATTTTTCTTATAAAAACTTATTAGGGGAATACAATTCATTACATTTAAATTTTCTTAAAATTAATTAAAAATTAGGGATAAAAAATTACATAAATATAACATTATACAAATTACTTATTAACTTAAAAACAATCAACCAAAATATTTATTAATTTAATTATAAAATTTTATTATTTATTATTTATTTTACATCCCAAAATTCAATACAACATAGATATTATATATTCTGAGTCAATTCCAACGGTGTGCATTGAAGGTGTGATTTGAAACTTATTCATATGGGATGACTAGATAAACCTAGAACCGATATAGTCGTCACATTATTTTGGATTAGTGTACATGATTCAGTTATCATTTAACTATCTTTTTCATGTTTTATGGATATCTCATCTTTCTAGAACTATAGTTTTAGTAATGCATTGTGGAAGTATAGGTGAATTTTTAGATTTTGCACTTCCCTAAATCTAAGGGTTGGTATATACTCTTTTAGTGGATTATTGAAGTTATAGTTTCAGAAATATTTTAGTGAGTGGATTTTGTTTACAAGTCAATGTAGTATAACAAGTAGTCATATCTTATATCAACTCACTTAGTATAACCAAAAGTCATATTTTACATCAATTATATGTGTATTTTTTGTGTTTTTTATTATTATTGAGCTGAGAGGTTCATTCTACAATCGAGTATGAGAGACATGTGTAAGGATGTCACGTCCTCAAAAAAATAACAAAAATATTTTTGGCTCATGTCAGCCAAACAAAAAAACAAAACTTAAATAATCATATAAATGAACAATTAAAAATATATTAATACATTCACTCTTCAAGTAATAAATACAATATTTCAGATTTTAGAAAAAAACCCTAGCAGCGCTCTGCAACTCGCTGCCAATGCGCAGACCTGCTCCTTGCTCACAGGCGGCATACAGCGCGGCGCTCACTGCAGGACCGTTATCAGTAAACCTGACAGCTCCTGACTGAACATCACGATATGTCCTCCCAAATGGGAGGGGCGGGTACCCAGCCTTCCCCTCCTACGCGCATCCACATCCCAGCAGACGGCGCACCAGAAAAGACACAGGCCTCTACGAATCCGTTCTCTGAGTCGGGACAGAACTCTGAACAGCCACAAAATCTAGATCAGATTGCACAGACCGATGAAGAAATGCCAGAGAGTCCTAAAGCGTCACAAACAAGGACAAGATCAACAACATGCATCCCCAAAGCGCCAAAAAGAATTCGAGTGGAGCTACCAAGCCAACGAATCAATGGCGAGATACAATATATGTCAGATCATGCGCTCATCGGAAAATTTCTGGGCTTCTGGCCAACAGAAAAAGCCATGTATGGTTGGATTGCCTCCAAATGGAAGCCTAAAGGGCACGTCTCTGTGCTTATGGGCCCTAAAGGCTTCTTTACGGTAATATTCACCTGCTTAGAGGACAAAACAAGAGTATTTGAAGGTGGCCCCTATTTCTTCAACTCTGCGGGTCTCTTCTTACGGGACTGGAAACCTAGATTCAATCCAGACACGGAAGACCTCAGTCAGGTGCCGGTCTGGATCCGCATGTACTCTTTACCTACGGAATACTGGAGAGAAGAAACTCTACAAGATATCGGCAATAGCATTGGAACTTTCCTCAAGGTTGCTAAGGAAACAAAAAGGCGAGGATCTACATCCTATGCAAGGATCTGCGTCCAGCTGCAACTCAAAAAGACCCTAGCGGAATCGGTAAGCCTCTATCACGATGATTATGAGTGGATTCAACCTCTTGATTATGAACATATTCCTTTTCGCTGTCGAAAATGCCATCTACATGGGCATCTGTTTAGGGAATGTCCTCAGAATGTCCAAGGCCAGCCCATAGCAAAGGAGCCTGTCCAAGATTCTGAAGGGTTTGTCAAAATACCCTAGCGCTGAAGACATGCCAAGAAGACAAATGCTGCTCCCTCCTCTCCAAAATCCCAGAAAGATCCCTCCTCTAGCCACTCGAAACTCGACACCTCGAACAGATTCCAGATCCTCACTCCTGAGGACTCCTTTGATCCTCAGCTCCAAAAAAATTCTCATGCCTCTCCGCCCCCCATACATGATGCTACAATCCATAAAAATCCACTGCACCCATCGGCCTCAGAGATAATAGGAGCTCCTCTAAAGTCGAAGCAAAAAATGCCAATGACAGAAAAAGATCCACAGATCTCAGATATGGATCTAGACGCTGCTCTAGCTCTCAGTCTACATGAAGAAACAATGGCAGATCACCTGAATGTTCCCATCAACATGGAGGAAGATATAGAAACTGTAAGTCTGGATGGGTTGGACATCCTCAAATTAGAGGAGGCATGCAAGAAGAAAGCCTACACTACCATACACCCTGGGGACATAGACAGATTGGAGGGAGTATTAAACAAAGCTCAGCACAAAAAATGCCTAGGAGTTCAGGCAGGCAGCCCCTGGGATGGAAAAAAAATCTTAAAAGAAACGAAGAAACGGGGACGCAAAACAGAGTTGCAGCGAACCATCATCATAGGTGAACAATTAATGGAATCGGGGAGATTCCCGAAATTGACAAGGTTCTACAAGGCCCAACCACACAGTTCCTCATGAAGCTCATCTCCTGGAATATGAGAGGGCTCAATAGCTCCGCAAAACACAGAATGTTAAGAAGCATGATACAGTCTGAAAAACCAGCAGTAATCTTTCTCCAAGAAACTAAGAGCACCATCACTGCCATAGAGCAGCTCTTCAGCAAGACTTGGAGTGGAAGCCAATCCATTTCTATAGATGCGATGGGAGCATCAGGCGGAATATCCATAGCTTGGAATCCGCAGATCCTACAGATGCAAGACTTCCAGGCAACCCGGCATTTCATTCAAGTTACATTCCATCTTATTGGAACAGATATTCATGGCCATCTAACCAATACATACTTTCCTCAAGATACGCAACTCAAAATAAAAGCGTTGGAGGCGCTAACAAGCTTGAACTCCTCTAGGCGCTATCCACTTTGGATCAGTGGAGGCGATTACAACATTATCACACACCTGGAAGAAAAAACAGGAGGACGCAGGAAACTGGAAGACGACAGCACCAGCTTCAGGGAGTTCATCAGCACTAATCTACTCATCGATGTGCAAACTTCAAACAACACCTTCACCTGGATGAATAAGCGCAGAGGGATACACCACATTGCCTCTCGTCTTGACCGATTTCTGCTCTCAGACAATGCCATACATCTGGGAGGAGACTTTCAAGCCTCCATCCTGACTCAAGGGGGATCGGATCACTAGCCCATCATGCTGCAATGGACCAGACCCGGGAAACAATGCAATAGACCTTTTCGCTACGAAGCTTTCTGGTCTAGTCACCCAAACTTCAAGGAAACAGTCCAGACCGCATGGAAAACTTTCGCCCCTCCAGCAGGAGCCAAAATGTACAAATTTCAACAAAAACTAAGGCATCTCAAGCAAGTGCTGAAGGCCTGGAACAAAAACCATTTTGGAAACATCACGGAGTCCAGGAAAAATTTAGAACAGGATATGAATGCTCTCCAACAAATCATCATCACAGAAGGCAGAACAGAAGAACTAGCCCACAAAGAACAAAACCTTTGGACAGCCCTAGAGGCAAGAAGATCGCAAGAGGAAATACTTTGGCGTCAAAAGTCCAGAGTAAAATGGCTTAAGGAAGGGGAAAAAAATACCAAATTCTTCCATCGCACCACCATCCAGCGAAGAATGAACAATAATATTGCCTTCATCAATAACAGCCAGGGGGAAAAACTTGAAAGGCATGAAGACATGGAAACAGAGCTTAGAGATCACTTTCAAGACATTCTCAAAGAGCCTACAAGAAGCAGAACGGAGGCCATTTTACAGATCACAAGGCATATTCCCAAGCTCATCACAGAAGATCACAATAAAAGCCTTCTTCAACCGGTCTCCAAGCAAGAGGTAGAGGACGCAATGGCGCAGCTCAAAGATGGTAAGGCTCCTGGCCCGGATGGCTTTACAGCTAACTTTTTTCATGAATTTTGGGATCTAATAAGCAGCGAAGTCTGGGATCTGGTAGAGGAATCTCACACCATGCACTGGCTCCTCCCCTCCTTGAACTCCACCTTCATAGCGCTCGTTCCCAAAGGGGAGGAAGCTCACACGCCTGATAAATTTCGACCCATTGCCCTATGCAATGTCATATACAAGCTCATTTCCAAAGTCATCGCCAACAGACTCAAACCCCTCCTGCCTCTGCTTATTCTTCCAGAGCAAACAGGATATGTCGAAGGACGCCAAATCATGGACGGCATCATCCTATCCAATGAGGTCATCCACTCCCTGAAGATCCTCAGAAAGCCAGGTATGATCATGAAGCTTGATCTCTCAAAAGCTTTTGATAAACTCAGCTGGGAATACATTCAGCATATGCTTATTGCCTTTGGCTTTTGTCCCACTTGGACTCGCTGGATAATGAACCTCATTTCCTCGCCCAGCTTCTCCATCCTTCTCAATGGCTCTCCCTCAAAGCCTTTCAAACCTTCGAGAGGTATAAGGCAAGGGGATCCCCTTTCCCCTTTCCTTTTTGTCCTTATGGCGGAAGGTCTTAGTCGCCTAATTCATCATGCTGTAGCCTCTAAAACCATCAAAGGTATTGCACTTCATGGTCTACCACCTTCCTCGCATCAACAATTTGTAGACGACACAATGCTTTTTGGCCACCCCTCCTCTGCTGAAGCCAAATCCTACAAAGCTCTTCTTGATCTATTCTCAGATGCCTCTGGCACATCCATAAATGCTTCTAAATCTCAGCTCTTTTTCTTCAACACGCCTCCTTCAACTCAGAGAAACATAACTCGCATCCTCGGCTTCTCTACAGCCGCGCTTCCCTCCAAGTATCTTGGTGCCCCTCTCATGCTCTCAGCTCTTAATCAAACTTCGTGGAAATCGCTCCTGGACAAGCTCGAAGCAAGACTCTCTTCCTGGACGTTTAGGTCTCTCAATACAGCCAGTCGTTTGATCCTAATAAAATCTGTGCTAGAAACCATGCCTCTGTATCTATTCTCCATTCTTGCTGCTCCGAAATGGGTCCTGAAAGGCATTCGCAATCTACAACGAAACTTTCTATGGGGATCAGCGGGTCTAAATAAAAAATGGGCCTTAGTAAAATGGTCAGAGGTCTGCCAGCAAAAGTCCAAAGGAGGTCTAGGACTAAGGGACCCACTGCACAACAACAATACTATGGGCGCCAAGGTTTGGTGGAACTGGCTTGTTAAACCACACATCCCATGGGCGAAGCTCTGGCAAGCCAAATATGCCTCAGGAAGTAACTGGGATGATCTAATAAGATTCAATCCTAGCAGCTCAGGATCACTGATCTGGAATGCTGCTAGACTTCACAGCACATTCATTCAAGAAAACAACTTCTGGGAAATTCGATCAGGGAATTCAGCACGGTTCTGGCAGGACTCCTGGCAGCAACTCCCACCGCTTGCTTCAATCTTTCAAAAACCGCTATGGCAAAATCACATGCAACGCAACAACCTTGAAAGCATCACCTAGTTTTGGCAGCCAACTGAAGGCACAGATTTTCAACAATGGAAACCAGCGCACACCTGGCAGGAGAACTGGCAGGGCGAATCTTATGAGGATATTGAACAGGAGCTAAAACTGAGGAAGATCAAAAAGTCAAATAAACAGGATAGATTAAGATGGGGACACACGATCAAAGGGGTCTTCACAACTAAAGAAGCTTATAATCTTCGATATGCTCCAAACACCATCGACAAAGATCAGTTATGGGGCAACATCTGGCAATCTCCTATATGGCCTAAAGTCTCTACTTTCTTATGGCTTCTGAGCAAAAAACAAATACTTACCTGGGATAATCTGCAACGCAAAGGTTTCATAGGTCCCTCTCAATGCCCAAACTGTTCTCTAAACACAGAAACCATCCTTCATTTGATGGAAAATTGCCCCCTTGCTAGGTTTCTTTGGAATCACATCGATAGATGCACCCAAAGATCAGGCAATCGTCAAGAAGATATAGCTAATCTCTTGAGAACCTGGCCTAAGATGCCATATCAAAGTCCCCTATTGAACACTCTCTGGACTCTTATCCCCGGCTTTCTCTATTGGACCATCTGGAAGGAAAGAAACAACAGAGTTTTCAACAATAAAAAGCGCCCCCCAGACATCCTATGGACTCTATTCAAGCAAAGCATTCAAGAGACCCTTATGCTCAGGACCTGGCAGGATTCAGATTGGCCGTCATCCCCCCACGAGATAAGCGTATGGAAGTCTTGGGATATTCATGTTTCCTGTCTCTCCCTTACCCCCACTCAGACATCTCTCAAGTCTGTCTCCCCCACTCACTGGTCCCCCCCGACCTCGGATGCCTTCAAGCTAAATTTCGACGGAGCAGCAAAGGGGAATCCAGGGCCAGTGGGATTTGGTGGAGTCATTCGTAATGACAAAGGGAACATTCAGCATATCTTCTTTGGATTGATAGGACACGACACCAACAATGCAGCTGAACTGGAAGGACTCTGGACAGGTTTAGGCATAGCAGAACAACACAGTTTTTATCCGCTTATCGTAGAGGGAGACTCCCAGATTTTGATCAACGCAGCCATCAGAATACAATCGGGAACTCCTGCAACCAAAGTAGCCTCCAGCTGGAGACTGCTCAGCAGACTAGAATCACTGGAAGCTAGGCTCAGAGGCCCCAACAGCATCACCTTCCAGCATGTAAAAAGAGCAGCCAACAAGGTTGCTGATCACTTAGCCAATCAAGGAGTTGATCTGAATGGCCCCTCCTACTCAGGTAAGCTCAATGACACTACAGACTACCAACTTCAACATGTTTGCCTGTCTCTGGCAACTCAGGACCTCCTACTCCCGGATGCGGGTGACAGATAGCTATTTATGGGAGAGGACGGCGGCATTCAATGCCAAGGGGCCGTCGCCTCATGCCACCTGGGCCGAAGGCTCCCGAAGCCGTCCGGCCAGCCTTAATTGCAGCTCCTCCATCGCAGATGCCGGGTTGATAGGCAGAGGGTCTGGTTCGATGTGCAGAGAGGATCATTTTGCAGAAGAGCGAAGCTCTGGTTCTCTGCAACCAGGCTTCATCTTGGGAGTGTTAGTCAATTTCCGTCGTGGTCTGGTAGATCTGGGGGACAATGTGGGCTGGAGATTAACTATCACAGTGTCCCTGAATGCTCCGGCTTCCAGCTTAGATTGTAGGGCCTGGTTGGCTTGTTTGGCCTGGTTAATATTCTGGTTAGCTTGTTGGGCCTGGTTCGTTGGTTGGGCCTGGTTCGTTTTCCGTCTCGGCACGATTCCTTTGCTGGCTCGAATTCGGTCCTGGTTTAATTACGGTGCTGGTTCTATTTCGCGGCGACCCCAGTGCAATCTTGTTGAAGCGGTGCATGCAACATGCCGAGAGAACGACAGAGGGGCGCCTGCAGGAGTGGTGGCTCGCGAGGCAGAGCCAGATCTTTGGCCTCTGAACCTCATTCTTCAGAATCCTCGGAAGGTAATCGCCCGCCACGGTCAGTCGAGCGCGAAAGAGGGAGCGGCAGAAGGCGTTCTTTGGCATGCCCATTCGGAGGGCATTCATCCACCCAGTTCAGACACACCTGCATTTTGGACAATGCCGTCTACTTTGTCTCTGTGCGCATTGAAAAATGCGAGCACCATGATTGGCCGGGCGTCCCAGCAGCTCCTCGTCCACCATCGCCTGCTCGGGGGCAGCAATCTCAGCCTGTGGAGGCCGAGGGTGAAATGGCGAGGGACAACGCTGGCCCAAGCGGTGGAGGTACTGCATCTCATTCTGACTCCAGCGCTTCAGAATTCCCTGGCTGCCCGGTGGTGGAGGAACCAGATGGCAAATTCATCCCGCCTTCAGTGGAGGAGACACCCAGCCCTTACACCTAAGCTTGCCGCGTGGACGTTCAGGGGCATGGCAGCGGGTCGATGGCGTGAGTTAGTTTTGTCTATGTCCTATTCTGTTTCAGAGTCTGTTATGTTTCATTCTATCCTGGCTTCTAGCCTTAGCGTCTGTAATGGTTATGTCGAATAACGTCTGTAATGGTTCTGTCCTGTTCTGTAATTTCATTGAAGTTATGCATCTGAACAGAATCGTAAGAGTCTGTAAACTCCTCCTCTGCGACAGCAGGGAGAGGATGGGTCAACTTTTTGCATTTTTGAACACTGTTATAGCTCTTGTCTGGGGTCAGCGGATAGCTCGTCGAGCACAGTCTCAGTTTCAATGTCATCTTGTTCAGGTTGCCGACCCATGGCGGCAAATGTAACCCTCTGTACTCTTTTTGTATTATAATAGAATTAGTCAATTTACACAAAAAAAAAAATAAATACAATATATCGAATGTCTAATTTTAAATAATATAATTTTATATAATTTTAGAGACATAAAATAATTAAAAATAAATAAAAAAAATATATTTCTCTTATTGCACCAAGATGCGCATTCTACAACCCAGTAAAAAAAAGTTAAAATATTCTCTAAATAGAAAAGCAATGTCAACGATAATAAAAAGGAAAAAAAAATATATACTATGCATTTTTAATTAGTTGTCCATACCTAATATCATGTAAATTAACTTGAAAAAAAATGTGAGTCACATGTTTAAACCTTATGCTTTTCAAAAATATTTTAATACGTCATATCAACTTTTCATATATCTATATATAGAAAAATTGTTAAAAACAACATTTTAATGTCGTATAGAATAAAATATCCAATGTAAGTTATGAATAAAATATTTTAATATGAATTTATATAAAATGTCTCAATAAAGATGTTAGGTAATCTCTGTAACATTCAAACATGCAATTTAACTAGTAAAAAATTACACATTGGTTTTTTCACTCTAAAATAAGTTTGCAAGGAAAAAAATTTGATCCTTATAGGCTCATTTTAGATGCCTGCTTTAGATGGATCTGTGCTTGTTGAGCCGAGAGGCTCATTCTACAATCCAGTATGAGGGACATGTGTAAGTAAGTCACACCCTAAAAAAAATAATAAAAATAATTTTCGCTCATGTCGGCCAAACAAAAAAACAAAAATTAAATAATCATATAAATAAACAATTAAAAATCTATTAACACAACAATACAATATTTTGATGTCTATCTTAAATAATATAATTTTGTATAACTTTACAAACATAAAATAATTAAAAAAAAATCTATTTCTCTTATTGGGGAGAGAGGCTCATTCTACAATCCAGTATGAGGGATATATACAATATTTCGATGTCTATCTTAAATAATATAATTTTGTATAAGTTTACATACATAAAATAATTAAAAAAAAAAACTATTTCTCTATTGCGTAGAGAGGTCTCATTCTACAATCCCTATGAGTGACATGCGTAAGTATGGTCACATCCTCAAAAAAATAATAAAAAACAATTTAGCTCATATGTGAGCCACACAAAAAAAATTAAATAATCATATAAAATAAATAATTAAAAATTTATTAACACAACAATTAACTCAGTTGTTGATATTTCACTTTCACTCTTCAAGTAATAAAATACATAAAAATAATTCTATCTATCTATCTATCTATCTATCTATCTATCTATCTATTTCTATCTATCTATCTATATATATATATATATAATATATATATATATATATATATATATATATATATATATATATATATATATATATATATATATTATATATTATATATTTCTCTTATTGCCCGAAGAGGCTCATTCTACAACCCAACCCAGTATGACCGAGATGTGTAAGTATTTCACGTTCTCAAAAAAATAATAAAAATATTTTTCTTGCTAATGTTGGCTAATCTTAAGTTATATATAACTTTTAATCTTATTAATGGACTAAGATTCATTGTTAAAATATAACTATGTATTTGAAGGGATAGTAAATTATGTCATGCTTTTAATAGTTTATTTATCATATACATGAATTTGAATGGAAAATAAATTTACATTTAACAATTTTTTTTACCATATTAAAATTTCAAATTACGTAGAATTTTAAACATTTTTACTCTTTACTAAAACCAATGTCATTTCTTAAATCAAAGGAAAAATATTAATTCAACACAAAGAATCAAAAATCTTGCTCCAATTTTTTTTAATATTTCTTTTAACTAAACATTTGTAAAATGAACCTTTAAAATGAAAAGCCATATCCTAGGGATATATTAAAATCTTTAAAGACAAATATTTCCACATCAAAGTTGTAATATTTGAAAACATTAATTTGATGTATTTTTATAAAATTTTGTTATCATGCCATGTAAAAAACATTATTAAATTTAATATTGATATTATAATATTAATATTATTAAATTTAATAATATGGATTAATGCAATATTAAATTTAATATAATATTCAATTTCTTATATTATAATATATATTAATATATCAAGATATATATTAACTCTATACATATATGGAGGGAAGAACAAAGACATAGAGTAATAGAGTTGGAGAGATAGGGGGAGTGACAAGGGAGACGAGAAGATACAATGAAGGAAAGGGAAGAGGAGGAATGAAGAGAGAGAGAGAGAGAGGAATGAGAGAGAGAGAGAAGGGTAAGAGATAGGGGGGACACAAAGGTGGAGGGGGGGAGAGATAGTGACAAGGTTAGAGGGCAGAGAGAGAGAGAGAGAGAAAGAGAGAGATGGGGGGATAGAGAGGATTTTAGGAGAGAAAGGGAGAGAGGGAAGTACTAGAAGGACTTGAGAGAGAGGAGGAGGGAGAGAGGGATATAGATATGGAGTTGGAGGGGGAGAAAGGGAGTGAAGAAGAAAGATATACAAAGAGAAAAGTGGAGAAGGAGAGAGGAAGTGACAAGGGAGAGATGAAGAGAGGTTGTGTATGTTTTGGGGTGAGATAGAGAGACAAGTAAGGAGAGACAAAAGGAAGGGGGTAGAGAAGGAGAGAGGAGAGATGGAGGGAGATAGTGAAAGAGTTGGAGAGTGAAGAGAGAGAGGGGGGAGATAGAGTGAGGTGGGAGAGAAATGGATGAAGAGGAAGGAAGAGAGAGAGAGGACATGACAAGGAGGAGTGAGGGAGGGAGAGAGAGGTAGGTAAGAAGAAAGACATAAAGAGAGAAAATTGAGAGAGAGAGAGAGAGAGGGAGGGATAAGGCAGAGAGAGAGATAGAGAGAGGGAGAGAGGAGAGCACGAGGGAATATAAATATAAGGGGGAGAGAGGGAGAGGGAGAATAAGAAGGAGGGAGAGATAGATAGATATGGAGAAAGAGTGTGTATGCTTTGGGAGTTATATAGAGTGACAAAGGAGAGGCAGAGGGAGATATAGATATAGATGAGAGGTGAAGAGAGGGAAGAAGAAAGAGATAGAGATAGGGAGGGAGGGAAGGAGGGAGGGAGAAATAGATATATATGGAGAGATAGAGAGTGTGTGTTAGGGGGTGAGATAGAGAGACAAAGAATGAGAGATGAAAGGAGATATAGATGTAGATGAAGCAGGGAGAGGGAAGAATATTTGCATAAGATTCATTGATTTCAGTGCAGATGATGATTTATAATCCTATTTGATTGCTTGCACTAAATGAATTGATTTTAATGTAGATGTTGATTTCTAATTATATTTGATTGTTTGCACTAGATGCATTGATTTCAATGTAGATGTCTATTTCTAATCCTATTTGATTCCTTTCTCTAGATGCATTGATATCAATGTAGATGGTGATATCTAATATTATTTGATTACTTGCACTAGATGCATTGATTTCAATGTAGATGTTGATTTCTAATTATATTTGATTGCTTGCACTAGATGCATTCATTTCAGTGTAGATGTTGAATTCTAATATTATTTGATTGCTTGCATTAGATGCATTAATTTTAGTGTAGATGTTTTCTAATCCTATTTGATTTCTCATATTAGATGGATTAGATGTTGTTAATCTTCAGACTGTAAATTATTAAAAATATTTTTCAAGATTAGATTGAGGGGAGAAAGAGGGACGAATATTTCTTGCGCTAGATTCATTGATTCCAGTGTACATGATAATTTTTTATAATTCTATTCAATTGCTTGCACTAGATGCATTAATTTCAGTGTAGATGTTGATTTCTAATCCTATTTGATTGCTTTATCTAGATGTGTTGATTTCTAATATTTTTTTTTATTGCTTGTATTAGATGCATTTATTTCAAAAGATTTGGATTTCTAATCCTATTTAATTGCTTTCACTGGATGCAATGATTTTAGTGTAAATGTTGATTTCTAATCTCATTTGATTTCTTGCATTAGATGCATTGATTTTAGTGTAGATGTTGTTTTCTAATCTTATTTGATTTCTTGCATTAAACGCATTAGATGTTGTTAATCTTGACATTGTGGATTATTAAGAAAAATATTTTCAAGATATATAGTAATACACATAAGGACACTATTATGAATTAGTTCGCTGCCAAAAGTTGCAATACCTAGAATTAAAATAAAATAGATGTGCATAATCAATCCTCATGCAAAGTGCAAATTTATCCTTGATAATATCGTCTCCCTTATACATCACCAACTAATTACTAATAGACAATTACATACACATATAAAAATATAACAAAACAATTGTAACATTCAAAAACATTATCAAACAAATCCAAACACATAGACACACAAATCACTCAAAACATCCAAACAGATATGTACAAAGCATTCAAGGCAAGCAACGCATACTAAATTAAAGAAGAGAATGATATGGTCATTCCAAGAAAAGAAAACAAAATGTGGATTTTGAAGTTAATCTGAAAGATATACATAATAATGATAATCTAAAAATGTGACATTGTTGCCCTCAACTAGAACCAGCTTAGATCCATCTAACACTAGATCTATCATGGGTTGAGAAGGATCAAATCCCTGGAGGTGCAAACCATTCCTCAAATTCTACACTACAAAAAGAAGTTTTGCACCTTGAAGGATTTGGTCCCTCTCGGCGCATGATAGATCCAATGTTAGATGGATGTAAGCTGGTAAATATCTCAATATAGAACTTAAATAAACTGTTTGAATATCCATATTAACTAGTATATTTCTGTATGAACTTTCAACCTAGTGTGAAGGTGAGTGTAAGTATGTTCCTATCTTTTATGTGAGTGTAAGCATGTGAGTGTAAGTATATTCTCTAAATAGAAAAGTAATGTGAGCTATAATAAAAAGGAAAAACAATATATGCTATACATTTTTAATTAGTAGTCCATATGACCTAATATCATGTAAAAAAAATGTGAGTAAGATGTTTAAACCTTATGCGTTTCAAACATATTTTAATACGTTAATTATCAACTTTATATTTATATATATATATATAATAATAAT
The DNA here is from genome assembly GCA_000404065.3 of Pinus taeda. Lineage (NCBI taxonomy): Eukaryota > Viridiplantae > Streptophyta > Pinopsida > Pinales > Pinaceae > Pinus > Pinus taeda. The sequence goes on along the minus strand of APFE031575413.1, from coordinate 17,583 downwards.
ATATATATATATATAAATATAAATATTATAATATATATATTATATAGATATAGATTATATATAGTGAAAAATGTTAAAAAAAAAATATTTTAATGTCATATAAAATAAATATCCAATGTGAATTATGAATAAAATATTTTAATATGAATTTATATAAAATGGCTCAATGCATATGGTAACATTCAAAAATGCAATTTAAATAGTAAAAAATCACACATTGGATTTTGCACTCTAAAATAAGTTTGTAACGAAAGAAATTTTATCCTTCTATGCTCATTTTAGATCAGTGTTTTAGATGGATCTATACTAGTGTCATTGTGAGTAACATATAACTCGTGATTCTCATTATTATGTCACTACCAGTAACCTATAGCATCACACTAAAGTATTAGTTTGGATTAGTTTATCAATAAGATGAAATATTTTTCAATTTGCAAAGTGTTTTCAGCCCTTTGCTTCTCTGTGCTAATCAGTTTATGCCAACATTTCTAGGTTTGACTTTTAAATCTACATTTAAGGTTCGTTCCTGGATATGATAATCTTTTAAATCGATTTCAAGCATTCTGAAGCTGACTAATATTGCAAATAATTTATATTTGAAAGTAAAATATTACCAGTTTTTATGTGGGAGTTGTTTCAGATATATTTAACCTCAATGCATTTAGGGTTTCTTGTGAACTTTACACTCAGTTCATTTAGCGGCTTTTCTCCATTGCAACTCTTGACACATACAATTGAATATTTAGCATCCTATATGAAATGTTTTGGAATGGATTTTAGTGCTTTGTGCAGACAGCCATGTATCCTGTAAAATTTTATTTTTATTTTTAACAAAAGAAGAAAACGAACTCGCTTTCGTTATCCTGTTAATATAACCGGACATTGTGCTCAAAGGCAGCCTTGAGTGAAGTGCGAGGATTCGCATGGCATTAGTTCAAAAGGTCAGGGCTTGACATATGTAAATTTGGGAACAAAATGCTTATTTAAAGCATTACCTCGTAAGTGGTATTTGCTCGTGGAAAAGTTATATTTGCTCCTTGACATAAGTAAATTTGATGGCATTTATGGAAAGTTGTGGTGTATCTGGCATAATGACACGTTCTCAAAATATTGGCCAATACCATTTGAATATTCAATGTGAACTTTCTATATGATGGACAATACAATTTTGAACATCTAGCATGAACTTTCACCTTAGCGGGCTAATTGGTGGAAAAAATTTGTTTTCTACTTTGCTTTGCAAGTTCTAAATCGGTTATGCAGGTGCTTGCTTTTTTCTGTCTGTCAAGGATTTTGTTTTGTTAAGTGTACAATTTTTTGTTTGGCAATATGGGCACTAGCACATGTTTTTAAGATGATCTTAGTCTTTTTGCTTAATGGACTTCTTATCTTAGCTTCCCTAGTAATAGGTGGGAATGATGTTATGTTGCTATAGTTGGTTGGAAGTATACTTTCTTAGGTCATGTTTTTTAAGGCTGGCACTCCTTATATGATTTCAATTTACTACTTGTTTTATTAATGGAAAATAGGCTTTAAACAAAACAATTTACTTGATGCAAAATTTATAGGCTAAGATTTGATATAGATAAATTTGATGTCATGGAAGACTAATTTAACAATTTTCTTGATAAAATATATTTATTGCTGCAATATTTATAAGTGGGCAGAATAAGTAATTAATTAATTAAATTGCTTGCTTGATTTATTTTCTTCTAACATATTATATTATTTTTATATCTTTTTATTAAACTTATCATAATAAGAGTCATGTGGTGACAATGTGCAATAAAAAGTAAAAGCAGTGACACTACTACCAAGTGACTATTGTTTATGATGGTTAATGAATAACAAATATTTTTCTAGAGAGTATTTAACTTTTTGAATGTTTTATATGTTAGGATGTTGCTTGTCATTTTATTTAAAATAATGTTAGATTTGAGGCTGTACATTTTTACATATACATAGGAACATTAAAGATCTCTCAGAACATTAAAAAGCCTCTCTAATGCGTATTTATATCTTTTGATATATATGATTAGGCATGGAATTTGGTGAGAAAATTGTCCCTCAAGGATTGATTGTTTGTAAAAAAATGTTTGATGTTTTCAACATCTTTTTGTTAAAATGATCCAAGCTGCACTAAAGTTGTAGATATCGTCAAATTTAACATGTGTTTCAAGTTTGAAATTCCTACCATGGATATGACAACTTTTAGTGAAGAGTGTAGTCTACTCCTACTGAGTGTTTGGATTTCCCAATAATTAGTTTTTAAGATTCTACACCACCAGCTAAACCGAATTCGTGGCCCCTCTACTAGCCTCTGTCTCCATTTACAATACCACTTTCACAATATGTCAAGCTTGGCAGTACACTTGCCACGGTTCCCAAGACTGATTTTTCACATCTCAAATTTGAATTTCAAAACCTGGCACTCCATGAATACCATTGAGACCAGTTAGAGGTAGAACATCATTGTGAGGGGGTTTTCGAACGCAACAACAAAATTTATCATTATCATCAGTGACAATAGAAACATCTGCATATTATGAAGATGGTTTCCATCATAGCAGAGACTTCTCCCTCGACCTTGGGCTCATGTCAGTCTCCCTGTATTTGTGATTATGATATTAAAACATGGGCTAGTTGTCCTTAGAATCATGGGTAGAATATTATGGATGTTATGCTTAGCATGGGAGATGAAACATGGAACATTATTCAACAAGTTGTTAGAATGGATTATATCTAAAAAAAAATACAAATTTTTGAAGAAGTCAGCAGGAGCACTGCTAGTGTAACTTCTCTAATTATAGATCTTTACTTAGTGGTTTCCAAAGTTGGAGAATGTTGAGCAATTATTAGCGAAAATGGTACTTTTGAAGTGCTTACATCTAATCATCGAGTTGGGATGAATGATGAGCAACAACAGATAGAGAATTTGGGTGGATGAGCATAAACACATAGAGAAGTAGCTCAAGCCAAGGTTGGCACGTGAAGGCTATATTCCTTAGTCCTTGTTGTAAGGTCCTCCAAGAAAAGAATTTCTCCAAATTTTGATGGCCCTTTCTCAGGTGTCACCACAAGGTCATCCTCCAAGCAGCTCCACTATCCAACCAATCTCAACATATGGTCTTCTTCAATCTTAGAGCCAAATGATTATGCTGGAGATTCGGCCTACATCAACTTTATTACGCCGATATGTGTCCCCCTATTGGAATTGGCTACTTTAATCATTTTCCTAATTTTTTTTTTATCCTATGGTCTAAAGTGAAAGATGACAATATATTATTGTCGTTGCCACTCCATCAACAAATGGAATTAAAAGTGATAACTTCCTTGCATATCTAAATCACGTGTTTAAACCGTACTTAAATTATTTTTTTACAAAACATGATTAAAAATTTACTGTACTTGTTGTTGATAACCACATATGCTAATTAGTGAAAAATGAATTAAAAAAGAAAACATATATAAAACATGCATTGGAACATGGATTGATTTTGAAACTTTTAACTGTTCACATTCTCAAATGTATGTTTGTTCAAGCAGTTGTCAAGCGTTTTATTATTTTTATCTATCTACTCAGTTACCTAAGTGGTTGCTTGAATAAACGTATGTATGTTCAACTAGTTGTCAAGATTTTTGTTGTTTTAGTCCACTCCATTACCTAAATGGTTACTTATGCATGCCATTTGAAGGTATGCCCACTTGAGAGATAGCTATAGTGGATGGAATATGAATTTATTAAATTATCCATGATGTCGTGGGTTGAATTGTTATTGCTAAAAAAACCACACTTATTGTTGCATCCAACCAATTTTGACTCCTTTCTATAAAGTACCCCTTAACAAACAAAATTATGATGATTAATCAATAATAAGTAAGGTTTTATTATTATTTAAATAATATAAGTAAGTATTAAATATTAGTGATAAATTATAATATATTGTGTGGTGTTTCATAACTTGGGTCTGAGGTTTAATAACGACATGGATATGGGCTTATTATAATTTTTATATAATAATATAACCCAAGGGTTCTTATAATACAATCCAGGGGTAATTATAACAAACTACAGTTACGGAATCAAGGTTATAAATTATTTTAATGAGTATTATTATATTTATTATTAACATAATTTCTAAAATATATTAAATTGTTTTCTTACATTAATATTATTTTATTAATTATATATTGTTAAAGTATTAAAATTTTTATTAATTAAACTATTGAATATATTATTAAAAAAATTATTGAAAATGTTTGAATTATATAATAATATTCATTTATTAATATTTATATTTGGTATATTAATTAAAATAATAAAACATAATTAAAAATTACTTAGTGCATAATTAGTATAGTCAATCACATCAGTGGAACATAGTTAAATATGAGTCATATTTGGTCAACCTATGTTTATCTTATTCAACAATAGTCAACCTTAATTCACTCAAAGCCCTATTCAATCACTATAACATCAATCAATTAATTGAAACAATAAAAAAATACTTAAAACATTATTTGTTGATATTAAACACGGGAGGACCAAATCCTCAGCTTTAGCTGAACATGCAGAGAAGACTAAGCATCATATATGCATTGAGGAAGCTAGGGTTATCGCTAAGATTCCTCATTTTCATCATCATAAGTTTAGGGAAGCCATTGAAATTGAGAGATCTTCTAGCAATATTAATAGGGATGACGACTAGAAAATTAGTCGCTGTTGGATTCCCGCCATCTCTTCTTAATTCTCTCCGTCCTTTTGTCCCCCCACCCCCTTTTTTGGTAATATTATAATTAATCTATATTGGTTATATATTTTATATAATATATATATATATATAACCATTCTGATAGAACGGTATATTGCATATATATAATATTTTGTGTAAATATAAGATTTCATTATTGTTTAATCTTGATTAATATATAAAATAAAATAAAAAGAAATGGAATTTTACTAAGACCCTAATAAGATAAGCCGTTAGTTTTAAGTCAATAAATATAATAATATAATATAGGAATTCTAATATTAATATGAGAATATGTTTTATCAAGAATCTTTT
>APFE031575413.1:0-10972 GCA_000404065.3 Pinus taeda | reverse complement strand
CTAAAATTAATATTAATAAATATTAATTTTAACATTAATTATTAATATTAATAAAATTAAATAATCACAGTTCACTTTGGTCAAACTTTGCATTGTGACAAAGATTTTCTCAATATGAAAATCAACTATGTTCAATCATTGTCAATTATGGTCAACCGTGGTCAACCGTGGTCAACCACTATCTAACATCAAATTATGACCAAAATTGTCTTAATATGAAAATCAACCATAGGCATCCATCCTTGACCATTGTCAACGATGGTCAATCATGGTCAACCACGGTCAATCATGGTCAATAATCATGGTCACATTGTGACGAAAATTGTCTCTTCATTCAACGTCACATTATGACAACAATGGTCATTTATGGTGAACCATGGTCCAACTTCGCATTGTGATAAAGATTATCTCGCTACGAAAATCAAACATGGTAAACCATAGTCCAACATCGCATTGTGACAAAGATTGTCTCAATATAAAAATCACTCATGGTCAACCATGGTCTAACGTCGCATATGACAAAGATTGTGTCAATATGAAAATCAACCATGGTCAACGATGGTCAACCATGTTTATTTTAGGGTTTATATACCTTGGGTTTATAATATTAAACCCTTGGGTTTAAGATTATTCCCTTGGGTTTATAATCCCTTGGGTTTTTAGTGTTAATCACTTGTGTTTATTAGTCCCTTTCGTTTATAATATCAATCCCTTGGGTTTATTAATCTGAGGGTTCATATTCCTAGGGTATAATATCATTCATATGGTTTATAAAATTAATCCTAGGGTTTAATATAAATCCATTGGGTTTATAATCATGGTCATGGTTCAATGTTACATTGTGACAAAGATTGTCTCAATATGAAAATCAACCATGTTCAATGATTGTCAGGCATCGTCAATCATGGTCAACCATGTTCCAACGTCACATTGTAACAAATATTGACTCAGTATGAATACCAACCACGGTAAACCATATTCAATCATGGTCAACCATGGTCAAATGTCACATTGTAACAAAGATTGTCTCAAAATGAAAATAAATCATGGTCAATCATGGTCAACCATGGACAATCATGGTTAATGATCATTAATAGCCATGGTGTCACGCCTCCCTTAATTAACTTACCCAAGTAAAGGTGTTTTTTTTTTATGATAAGCAGTTATATCTATCCTACCACCCTGCATGGCTTGTACGCACTGCTTTCCTAATTTTAATGTTACCTACACGCGACAACTATACAGAAAGGCTTATGACTGAGATTATCTAGATAATCATACTCCTAATGGAAATAACTTGCGGAGGATAAGGTATTGACAGCGGATGTAAATGCTACATGTCGTTTCCAGTCCAGTTGGCCTACAACATCTACGCTGGCTGACCTGTTCACATGATGGAGGCTCCTTTGCCTTCGCACCCTCAGGCTTCTCCCCGCATCGACGGTGGAGATGGGAGATGGCCCATCCGAGGGTGGAGCGGGCTCGAGGCAGATTAGTTTGGTTTATTGCTCCAACCATGGGTACAACAAAACATTTGGTTTCGGCTCTTCACCATTTTCATTTCCTCCTCGGAGTTGAGTAGGCCCAGAACCTTGGCTTGACGAGGGAAGGTTACCGTCCTGTCGTCTAACCACGACTCCAGATTGATATGGGTTGTTTCTTCTCACGGAAAAGACTTCCTGGTAAGCGTTAACACAAGGCTTTCTACATACAAATTACAGCTCGCTCTTTCTTTCCCCTTTTTTTGTTTTCTGCTCAGTCTAGAGTTTCTAACACCTGCAATCTTGTTCTGTTCTTTGTAGGTGTGGCCTCCCATACTTGCTTCCGGAATCACGCCTGAGCATTGGTCTAGCTGCCTCTAGGTTGGCTGACAGGTATGTTTAATAGATCCCTCTGCGTTCTCAATATGTATTTGTTTTTAGCTATAGCAAGTATTGGAGCCCTTTCTAGTTGGGTAGAGTTGCTGGTTACTTCTGTTGATTAGAGATGGCCCTCTGGTCGTTCCTTACAGCTTTTCTCTTCCGCTTAATGGTAGAGTAATGAAAGGGATTCAACCTGACGGATCTGCCGAGATCTCACTGGGTTGGGAACCTTGTCTTCGAGGGGATTATTTTCTTCGGACTGTTGCCTATTTTTGGGCGAGACCTCGAGCTCTGTTACTATTATTTATGCACTGATTACTGTATTAATGTTTTTAGTTTGGGTCTTACCATGGAGGGCATTTCGACTCCTAGGATTGAGACTGTCATGGCCATATTGTATTTACATCTACTTTTAGGTTTTCTCTTCTATTATGGGTCTAGCCTCTACGACCGAAGTTAATCGGTTAGAGGCCACCCTAATGTGCATTACCTCTCGCCCTGGAGGCTTCCTGTATTACAGACTCTTGTCAATTTTTGATGAATTATGAAGATATGATGATTATGCCACTGTGGTAGTGGACTCTAGCAATATTTATATATATACATGAGCTATGTTAACGTTCTGCGTACCCTTCCATTGTCAGCGGGGGTTCCATTCTGTATGGTGTAATGTTCTAGCTTTCATACTATATGATGTATTGTATGGTTATGCCGCACGATGGCAAGGGTTTTAATCTATTCAGGTTTAAGATTTTCTTGCGTAACCAGATATGAAATTCTGACTTTGTATACACTAGATCCATATTTATGTCCTACAAGATTTTTACTTTAATTCGTCCTCCGACATGCATTCTTTCTGGGCTATATGTTTCTTGTACGAGGCTGATACTTGTAAGATATGTTCTGCGGTCTATCACTCATGTATGTGTGCATATTTGGCTGATTGTTATCTTGCTGTCTTGTAAATGAGTTTCATGTGAAGAGAAAAAGATCATTAACCCTAGTTATACAGTCGGTATCTCTACACGGTTGCAACAGACCACTCATCAAAATCCTTTTTTTGTTATTTTATATGCATGTCGTTATTCTGTGGTTGTTTCATGGTCCAAATATGAAATATTATATCTTCCACATCTCCTATGTGATACGCATATGAACAGTGTTGAAAAGAAACCCTGAGTTCTGTTAGTCCCTATTGTTTGACGGCATGTCTCTTTTTTTTTTAAATAAATAAAAATATATATATATATAAGAGCAATTTTCTTTGAGACTCTGAACCCACAGATTTTCATGCTCCTGTTTTGCTATTTTTCCCCTACTGTAATTTTGGAAAAACCTCCCAGAAGACCCTTCCCACAATACATTCACAGAATTTTTAAGGAAGAGAACAAGATTTAAATTCTTCACAGACGAACAGACATCGATGTTAAATAAAGAAATTTCCCAGGAATACAATCATTTTCCACTCAGCTACCTATCCGAGTTCCTAGAGAAACTCCTCTCATTCCCTTCCCACAACGCACAGAAAATAAACCAAGAAGGAAACAACAGGATTAACATCATACATATTTCTAAAATAATCCCAATACATAGTTTTATCTCTTTTTGTGCGTACTTGGAGTCCTCCGGATGAACAGCTGCTTCCGACAGTCACCCAAAACAGGGTCTGCTGCCTTCAAACCACCCAACCGTGAGATTCGTCCTTCAGGACCTGAATCTCCCCCCTTGCTTCTTGCTAGACTGCAGTCTTCTGCAAGTGCTAAAACAACGAGCAGGGCTATCTGGTCATCACCAGACTTAGCCACCAGAATTCCTCTGTCTTTTTGTTTTTTTTTTTTGCCTGTCCTTACAGTGCAGACTAACTTTTTTCCTCCCCTTTTCCTCAGGAAACCTTCCCAGTTAGGGGAGGTGGTTAGGGTTGTAGTTCACTGCAACTGTTTTCTCCAAATTCCCTCTCAGAAGTTGCCAGCATTTGTTTTCTGAAGAGACCATTTTCTCGTCATATTAAAAAAAATAATAATAACAATACTGTTAAATTCCAAAATAATTTAATAATGTCATATTCAGTTTTAACCACAGTAAATTCAAATATTTACATTTTTCCTGGGGCATTACACATGGTCACATTGTGACAAAGATTGTCTCATGGTCCAACGTCACATTGTCACAACCATGGTAAACCATGGTCAAACGGTGCATCGTGATAAATCTTGTCAATATTTAAACCAACCATGGTCCAACGTCACACTGTGATAAATATTCTTTCAATATGAAAATAAATCATCGTCAACCATGGTTCAACATCGCATTGTGACAAATATTTTCTCAATATGAAAATCAGCCATGGTCAACCAGAGTTGTTTTAGGATTTATAATATTTATCTTAGGGTTTATATACATTAGGTTTACAATATTAATCCTTGGATTTTGAGTATTAATCCCTTTTTTTATTAATGCCTTGTGTTTATAATATAAATACCTTGGGTTTATTAATATAAGGGTTCATATTCCTAGGGTAGAATATTATGATAGAGTTTATATATTAATGCTAAGGTTTAATATAAACCCTTGGGTTCATAATATAAATTCTTAGGGTTTATAATATTAAGCATAAGGTTTATATTTCTAGGGTTTAATTTTAAGCCAAGGGTTTACAATATTATTCCCTTGGGTTTAAAATTATTCTCTTAGGTTTATAATATTAATCCCTCGTGTTTAAAAGTGTTCCCCTCGGTCTGTAGTCCATTGAGTTTATAATATTAATCCCTTAGGTTTATAAATTCCTAGGGTTTAATATTAAGCCTAGGGTTTACAATATTAATCCCCTGGGTTTATTAATCTTACAAAATGGTCGAATGTCGCATTCTGAAAAATCTTGTCAATATTGAAATCAACCATGGTCAACCATGGTCCAACGTGACATTGTGACAAAGATTCTTTCAATATGAAAATAAATCATGGTCAACCATGGTCCAACATCGCATTGTGACAAATATTGTCTCAATATGAAAATCAACCATGGTCAACCATGTTTGTTTTAGGGTTTATAACATTTATCTTAGGGTTCATATGCATTGAGTATACAATAGTAATCCATTGTATTTTCATCATTTATCCATTTTTTTTTTAATTAATGCCTTCTGTTTATAATATCAATCCCTTGGGTTTATTAATCTAAGCGTTCATGTTCCTAGGGTAGAATATTATGATAAATTTTATATATTAATCCTAATGTTTAATATAAATCCCTTGGTTTTATAATTCATTGGGTTTATAAAATAAATTATTAGGGTTTATAATATTAATCAGAGGGTTTATATTACTAGCGTTTAATATTATTCCTCACATTTATATTCCTACGGTTTATATTAATCACAGGGTTTAATTTTAATCCTAGGGTTTACAATATTAATCCCTTGGGTTTATGAGTTTTAGGGAATTGGCTACTTTAATCATTTTCTGTATTGATCTTAGAGGCTCATTCTACAATCTAGTATGAGGGACATGTGTAAGTATGTCACGTCCTCAAAAAAGTAATAAAAATAATTTTCGTTCATGTCGGCCAAACAAGAAAACAAAAAATAAATAATCATGTAAATAAACAATTAAAAACCTATTAACACAAAAATTAGCTCAGTTGTTGATATTTCACTTTCACTCTTCAAGTAATAAATATAATATTTTGATGTATATCTTAAATATAATATCCATATTACCTAATATATTTTTGTATGAAATTTTGTCCCAGTGTGAAGGCGAGTGTAATTATGTTTGTCCCTTTTAAAATAAAAATAAAATATTCTCTAAATAGAAAAGCAATGTGAGCTATAATAAAAAGGAAAAAAATATATGCTATGCATTTTTAATTAGTTGTCCATATGACCTAATATCATGTAAACTAATTAGAAAAATAAAATAAAATAATATATATATGTGTGTGTGTGTGTGTGAGAGAGAGAGAGAGAGAGTAAGATGTTTAAACCTTATGCCTTCCAAAAAAATGTTAATACGTTGATATCAACTTTATATATATTTATATATAGAAAACAATGTTAAAAAATTATTTTAATGTCGTATAGAATAAAATACCCAATGTGAGTTATGAATAAAATATTTTAATATGAATTAATATAAAATGGCTCAATAAGATGTAATCTTTGTAACATTCAAAAATGCAATTTAGATAGTAAAAAATTACACTATTTTTTGCACTCTAAAATAAGTTTGCAAAGAAAAAAATTTGATCCCTCTAAGCTCATTTTAGTTCCATCCTTTAGATAGATCTATATTGGTGTCATTTACAGTGACATGTAACTAGTGCTTCTCATTATTATGTCAATGCCACTACTAATAACATATAACATCACAGAGTATTAGTTTGAATTAGTTTATCAATAAGGTGAAATATTTTTACCTTTGCAAAGTGTTTTTAGCTCTTTTCTTCTCTTTGCTAATCATTTTATGCCAACATTTCAGGATTTGACTTTTAACTCTACATTTAATGTTTCTTCCTAGATTTGACAATCTTTTAAATGTATATCATGCATTCTGAAGCTGACTAATACTGCAAACCATTTATGTTTGAAGGTAAAATATTACTAGCTTTTATGCGGGAGTTGTCTCAGATATATTTAACGTCAATGCATTTAGTGTTTCCTGTGAACTTTACGCTCAGTTCATTTAGCGACTTTTCTCCACTGCTACTCTTGACACATCCAATTGAATATTTTAACATCCTTTGTAATGGATTTTAGTGCTCTATGCAGACAGCCATGTATCCTGTAATTTTTTTATTTTATTTTTTAATAAAGAAAAAGATGAACTCACTTTCATTAACCTGTTAATTTAACTAGGCATTGTGCTCAAAGGCAACCTTGAGTGAAGTGCGAGGATTCACATGGTGTTAGTTCAAAAGGCCAGCGCTTGACATATGTAAATTTGGGCACAACCAGCTTATTTAAAACATTAGCTGGTAAATGATATTTGCTCGTGAAAAATTTATATGTTAGACCTTGACATAAGTAAATTTGATGGCATGGAAGACTTGTTTAGAAAATTCCTTGATGATCTAGGTATTAAATAACTTAAACAACAGAAGCAATGTTAATCCGAGAGAATAATTGGAAAAAGAGAAGAGTTATTAGCAGGTGGAACATTTATGACTGTAGGGATCTAATGAAGTGTCTTCAAGGATTTATTCTTATTTTGGTTCTTGGATATCTTGAGATGCTCTTGGTGTTTTTTAGGGCCACTTTTTCTTAGGGCGACTTTTGGTTGGGCATGGAAGTTTTCGGTGATGAACAATGTTCAAGACTCATTTATGGGAAGTTGTGGTGTATCTGGCATAATGACAAGTTCTCAAAATGTTTGCTAATATAGTTTGAATATTCAATATGAATTTTTTATATGATGGACAATATGATTTTGAACATCTAGCATGAACTTTCACCTTAGCTGTCTAAACTGTGGCAAAATTTTGTTGTCTACTTTGCTTTGCAAGTTGTAAATCATGTTATGTAGGTGCTTGCTTTTGTATGTCTGTCAAGGAGATTTTATTTTGTAAAGGGTAAAATTTTTGTTTGGCAATATGGACAGTGACACATGTTTTTCAGATGATCTTAGTCTTTTGGCTTTATGGACTTTTTATCTTGGGCTTCCTTATTAATAGGTGGGAATGATGTTATGTTGCTATAGGTGGTTGGAAGTATACCTTCCTAGGTCATGTTTTTTAGGCTAGCACAGGTTATATGGTTTCAATGCACTACTTGTTTTCTTAATGGAAAATAATCTTTAAAAAAAAACAGTTTACTTGATGCAAAATTTATAGGCTAAGATTTTATATAGGTAAATTTGATGCCATGGAAGACTAATTTAACAATTTTCTTGATAAAAGGTATGTATTGGTGCAATATTTATAAGTGGGCAACACAAGTAATTATAAGAGTCCCGTGGTGGCAATGTGCAAAACAAAATAAAAGCATTGACATTAGTACCAAGTGACTCTTGTTTATGATGGTTAATGAACAACAAATATTTTGCTACAGAGTATTTAATGTTTTGAATGTTTTATATGTTAGAATGTTGTTTGTCATTTTATTTAAAATAATGTTAGATTTGAGGATGTACATTTTTAGATATACATAGAACATTAAAGATCTCTCATAACATTAAAAATCCTGTGTAATGCTTATTTATATCTTTTGATATAAATATGGTTAGGGATGGAATTTGATGAGAAATGTTTCCCTCAAGGGTTGATTGTTCATAAAAAAATGTTTGATGTTTTCAACATCTTTTTGTTAAAAATGATAAAGCATGCACTAAATTTTACTACCAAGTGACTCTTGTTTATGATGGTTAATGAACAACAAATATTTTGCTACAGAGTATTTAATGTTTTGAATGTTTTATATGTTAGAATGTTATTTGTCATTTTATTTAAAATAATGTTAGATTTGAGGATGTACTTTTTTAGATATACATAGAACATTAAAGATCTCTCATAACATTAAAAATCCTGTGTAATGCTTATTTATATCTTTTGATATAAATATGCTTAGGGATGCAATTTGATGAGAAATGTTTCCCTCAAGGGTTGATTGTTCATAAAAAATGTTTGATGTTTTCAACATCTTTTTGTTAAAAATGATCAAGCATGCACTAAAGTTGCAGATATCATCAAATTTAACATGTGTTTCAAATTTGAAATTCCTACCATGGATATGACAACTTTTAGTGAAGGGTGTAGTCAACTCCTACTCAGTTTTTGGATTTCCCGGTGGTCAGTTTTTAAGATTCTCCAGCCACACCTAGACTGACTTCGTGGCCTCTCTGCTGGCCTCCATCTCCATTTACAATACCACTTTCACTATATGTCAATCTTGGCAGTACACTTTCCCCGGTTCCCAAGACTGATTTTTCACATCTCAAATTTAAATTTCAAAACCTGGCACTCCATGAATACTATCCAGACCAGTTAGAGGTAGAACATCATTGCCACGGGGTTCTCGAACGCAACAACAAAATTTACCATTATCATCAGTGACAATAGCAACATCTTCATATTGTGAAGATGGTTTCCATCATAGCAGAGACTTCTCCCTCGGCCTTGGGCTCATATTGAGTTCCCTGTATTTGTGATTATGATATTAAAACATAGATGGGTTTCCCTTAGAATCATGGGTAGAATATTGTGGATGTTATGCTTAGCATGCGAGAAGAAATAGTGAACATTCATCAACAAGATGTTACAATGGATTATATCTAAAAACATATGCAAAGTTTCTGAAGAAGTCATCGGTAGCACTACTAGTGTAACTGCTCTAATTATAAATCTTTACTTAGTGGTTTCCAAAGGTGGAGAATGTTGAGAAATTATTAGCTAAAATTTTTCTTTTGAAGTGTGACCATCGAATTGGAATGAATGATTAACAACAACAGATAGAGAATTTGAGTGGATGAGCAACAACACATAGAGAAGTATCTCAAGCCAAGGCTTGCACGTGAAGACCATTGTTGTGAATGGATGTTGTGAGGTCCTCCACGAGAAGAATTTATCTAAATTTTAATGACCCTTTCTCAGGTGTCACCACTAGGTCATCCTTCAAGCAGATTCACTATCCAACCAATCTAAACAATCTCAACATAAGTTCTGCTTCAATATTAGAGCTAAATGATTATATTAGAGACTTAGCCTACATCAACTTTATATACATCCGCTTTATTACGTTGATAGTCGTCCCCTCTATTTGAATTGGCTAGTTTTATAATTTTACTAATTAATTTTTTTGATCCTATGGTCTAAATTGAAAGATACCAGTATATTCTCATCATTTCCATTCTATCAACTAATGGAATTAAAAGTGATAACTTCCTTGCATGTCTAAATCACATGTTTAAACCATACTTAAATTATTTTTTTACAAAACATGATTAAAAATTTATTGTACCTGTTATTGATAACCACGTACGCTAATTAGTGAAAAATGAACTAAAAAAAAACTTATAAAACATGCACTGTGGATTGATTTTGAAACTTTTAACTGTTCACATTCTAAATGTGTGTTTGTTCAATCAGTTGTCAAGTGTTTTATTGTTTTTATCTACTCCATTACCTGAGTGGTTGCTTGAACAAACGTATGTATGTTCAACGAGTTCTCAAGAGTTTTGTTGTTTTAATCTTGTCCATTACCCAAGTGGTTGCTTGCATGTCATTCGCAGGTATGCCCACTTAAGAGATAACTATAGTGGATGGAATATGAATTTATTAAATTATCCATGATGTCATGGGTTGAATTGTTATTCCTAAAAAAAGACCACACTTGTCGTTGCATCCAACTAATTTTGACTCCCTTATGTAAAGTATACCCCTTAACAAACAAATCTATGATGTTAACCAATAATAAGTAGGGTTTCATTATTATTTAAATAATATAGATAAGTATTAAATATTAGTGTTAAATTATAATATATTGTGTGGTGTTTCATAACTTGGGTGTGAGGTTAAATTAATGACATGGATATGGGCTTATTATAATTTTTATATACAAATGCATCCCTAGGGTTATTATTATACAACTGAAAGTGTATGGAATCAAGGGTTATTAAATTATTTTAATAGAGTGATTATTATATTAAATTATTAAACTATAATTTTAAATATATTAAATTATTTAATTGTTATATTAAATTATTTTATTAATTAAAAACATTTAATTAATAGTTTTGAATTTAATAATTATAATCATTAATAATAATAATAATAATTTATTTATTTATTAATATTTATATATTGGTATATTAATTAAAGTAATAATACATAATTAAAAAATACTTAATACATACTTAGTATAGTCAACCACATTAGTAGAATATAGTCAAATATGAGTCATATTTGGTCAACCTATGTTTATCTTATTTGACAATAACCAACCCTAATTCACTCAAAGCCCTCTTCAATCACTATAACATCAATTAATTAATTAAAACATTAAAAAAAATACTTAAAACATTATTTAAAATATCAATGTTAATAATTTTATTAATTTATTAATAATTAATTTATGAGTGTTAATTAATTTATTAAATAGCAGTGTTAATAATTAATTAAC
>APFE031575408.1:0-21586 GCA_000404065.3 Pinus taeda | reverse complement strand
AGCACAAGCCCCTTCGGGGCCTTTCTTTCCACAAGAAAGCAAAAACAAAAACTAATACCTTGGTAGTAATAATCTTTCAGAAATAAAAAACTAACAACTTTCATTCTATTTGTACCCTTTACGATGGTAGCAATACCCTTTATCCTACGTTCACTCCCCTTGCAGCAGCCAGATTGAAACCGCTTAACCAGAATTTCAAAAGGGGTAACCAGATGGCAGCCAGATTAAAAGTTAAAACTCCGTAGCCCGAATTTTAGCCTCCTTTCGGACTGCAACCATGACTGACTTTCACGGAATGAACTTCGAGGCGATAGAGGGGCGAGGTGAGTCAAGGGGATGATAGGCAGTGGAAACTGCCCATGTTGTCAGTGTGAATTTGGGAAACAAACGAACAAAAAGCAGAACATCGAGCTGCTAAAATAACTGGTGGACCCGGAGTCGTTTTAGTGTGATATTTTGGAGTTTCTAGGGTAAGAAAAATTCAGGAAAAATTATGGTGAAATTTTGATTTGTCTTATTTAAATTAGTTTTTTGAGTGTATATATAGATTCAGTACCCATATTTTAAAAAAATTAGATAATAAATCCAAAAAATCACACTAAAAACAACTCGATCCAATAGTGGTACTAGATAGTGACGCATTACTTTGATCTTGGGATGCTCACAATAGAAAAATTGAACATTAGACGATCAAATGGGAACATCTCAACTTTCCTAAAAACTAGGTAGTAGATCTGTCTCAGTTGCCCAAAGTTCAAAGTATCATGACTAATCAGATACAAGGAGGACCAACGAAAGCTACCTTGTCCTTCCCTAGAAGATCTGCTTTGGAACATCTCAACTTTCTTGAAAACTGGGTAGTAGATCTACCTCAGTTGCCCAAAGTTCAAAGTATCACGACTACTCAGATACAAGAAGGACTAGCTAAAGCTACCTTGTCCTTCCCTAGAAGATCTTCTTTGGAACATCTCAACTTTCCTGAAAACTGGGTAGTAGATCTACCTAAGTTGCCCAAAGTTCAAAGTATCATGACTACTCAGATACAAGAAGGACCAACTAAAGCTACCTTGTCCTTCCCTAGAAGATTTGCTTTGGATTGCAAAAGAATACAAGAATCGTGTCAAGCCACAAAATACCATATAAACTCACATCATATTTCATGTCAGCCATCTACTTCGACATCTATAAATACTCCATCTGTAAGCTTCTCACATGTTGATTTATTTGAACTTCCTCAATTATTACATTTTTCCACTCTTGAAGTAAAATGTCACGTCTCCCAAACAATAGTTTGCTTACAATCTCTCGCAAAGGTTGTTCTCCACAAAAACCATAATCCTATGACTGGTGAAGCTCCTCCTACCACTTTTGCAAATTCTTGCCCAAATCTTAAATGTGCAGATATACCATTTCCTCATGATACTCTCATGATGATACATGAGTTACCGTCTCTTGAAAATGAAGATCCATGTCTTACTAAAAAGTTTAGTAGGATGCGTCCTCCTGGAACTTAGCGATATGGTTCAGGATATCTTGAACAACTTGACAGTATAATTCCTTCGTTAAGATTCCAAAACTTTGTTCCTTCAATTTGCAAAAAGCCATCAAAACCAAAGATGTATAAATTTTTTCTCTCTTATGGATGGATGCCCAAAGAATATAATTCATGCCAAATTGATGAAAAAAATGCTAAATTAGGATCTGTATACTCATGTGAGGCCCAAGAATTTGGTCTTAGTAAAAATGCTGAAGAGAAAAAAAAAAACTTTCCTACAATGGAAAATCTTTATGGACAACACAAACTCATGGATCTCCTTTGATACCTGGAGAAAATTAGGAGACCAAACAAAAGTACAAATGGAAGATGCAAAATCATCATCTACACAGAAACATTCTTGGACAGCCTATGATGGAAGCAAACTTTTTCCCTCCATTCAAGGGAATTGTGCTAGGAGAAGTAGCAAACACTACCAAAGCCATTCTTTTAGTGTCAAAATATGACTCAACCCTAGGGATAGATGGAAGGATACATAAAGCCAGTGAACAAATCAACTGGACAAACTCTTTAATTAAAGGGCTTGAAATGAATATGGAAAAAACCACTGAGGAAAATGAATGCTTTGATACTATACAAGTTGTTGTAAATAATGTAAATAAGAACTTCAATGATATGAATTTTTCAGTTTCAATTTTTAAAGTATTTTTCAAAAAATATTCAACACAAATAAAAGGGATGGATAAAAGAATGGATTCGGAACTCAAATCCACTCCATATCTCATAGGATAACTTTCTGAGCATTTTGACAAGCTTGCTATAACTCCACAAGATAAAAACATCCCCACTTCCATGTTTTTTAGCCATCATGTGCCCATCCAACATGCAAAGAAATCTATAGATAAATTCCATCTTCTCTTTCGAAAGAAACGATTGAACAATAAGCTGAGTCTCCTAAAAAGTATATTTCTTCATTCCTAAAAGACATATGCAAAGAAGAAAAACTTGACTCCTCGAGTCACCATCTTTTTCCCACCTATGAACCATTGTCTAGTCAATACACCAAATATCCAGCTCTTGATCTTAGTGGAAAAAGAAAACTTCTTGAGACACATACTTTTCAGTCTGGCTCCTACAAAGAATGGAATATAGATGGACTAAGTGTTGGTCAAATCAGGCAAATGATTGATCATATGTATATTGAATACAAACTGATGGAAAGCCTGAAGTTGAAGCATGTAAAACCCTCGTACAATGTTTCATAGGAACCTTATAGAGATGGTGGGAAATAGAGTCTTCTCATGCTCTAATTGATAAAATGGAAGTAGAAGTAATCAAATATGAAGAAGGAGATATATTCCATAAATAGGATGGAGATCCCCAAAATAACATGATAGGAGCTTTAACCTCATTCATCCTTGAACACTGGTGTGGGGCAACTGTTGAAATTGCAAATAACATGAAATGATTTTGATGAATCTAAAATACAGAAAAATGTCACAATATGAAGACTTTCACATGGATTGGACTCAAATAATTTATGAGATTAAAGATAGCCAAAACGCCTTATGGAAACAAGTCTACTTAGCAGCACCTCCTTCTAAATTTTCAAAATATATCCAAAGGCAAGAAATTTTCCAAACATCTTTAGAGACATATACATGGGGAGAAATATATTATAGCATCACAAAAGCATTGGTAGGCTTATGTACTAGCATGAAGGTAAATAAGTCTCTACAGGAATTATCTAGACTACGTGATAGTAAGTCTATTTGTAGAAAATAAGGATTATCAATTGATGAACCTATTGTACAAAAAATAAAGATCATAAAAAATTTGAAGAAAAGACAAAAGAATCCAACCAAAAATCTCCCTGAGAAAACAAGAAAACGTTACAAAAAAGGGTATTACAGGACCATGCCCAACACACATTATTTTGCGCCAAATGATATTCACCTCAAATCGCAGAGGTAACAAATGATCACTTGTCTATTGTGTGTAGAAATCGGGCATACAACAAATAAGTTTCCTAAGGGAAAAGAATCTAGAGCAAATAGAGGCAGAAAGTCACAAGAAAAAATCCTCAGAAGAACTCAGAGACAGGTAAGAAGATCACTAGTTCAATTCAAAGAGGAAGTACATTTGATGAAACAAGACTATTGTAGATCACTAAAATCAACTAAATCTAGAAATTCAAACCTAGATAATAATGATGAACATATAAACATGCATATACAACAGTGTGATTGCACATATACTGATGAATGCCATTGTAGCCTCTCTGAAATTGAATCAGACTTTGATTCAGAAGAACAAGATGAAAAAACTACACAGAAAGAAAAGATGTGTATGGCACATACCATATATGATGATGAATCTATAAGTATTAAGATGATTGGAGAAGGAGAACAAAAGGAAAAACTCCTAGAAACATTCCTGCAAACCATGCACATAAGCACTAGTAGTTCTTCAAAAGGTACCATCTCTAAAGATTTGTTTGTGGATGCCTCTTATGAAAATAATACAAAGTCTTTTCAACGAAATCAACAAAATACAAAGCCCAGATCCTTGACCCTAAACGAAGTCATCCTGAAATTCATCATCTAAAGAAAGAAATTGTTGAGCATCATATGAGAACTTTCTATGTATTTTGACAAGCTCACTATAACTCCAAAATATAAAAACATCCCTACTTCCATGTCTTTTAGCCATCATGTGCCCATCTAGCATGGAAATAAATCTATAGAGAAGTTCCCTCTTCTCTTCCCTAAAGAAACGCCCGAAGAACAAGTTGAGTCTCTCCTAAAAAGTCTATTTCTTCATTCCTATAAGACATATCCAAAGAAGAAAATCTTGACTCTTCGAGTCACCATATTTTTCCCATCTATGAACCATTGTCCAGTCAAAACACCAGATATCTAGCTCATGACCTCAATGGAAAAGGAAAACTTCCTGAGACACATACTTTTCAATCTGGCTCCTACAAAGAATGGAATATAGATGGACTAAGTGCTGGTCAAATCAGGGAAATGATTTATCAGATGTATACTGAATACAAACTTATGTGTATGAGGGGAAAGTCTGAAGTTGAATCATGTAAAACCCTCATACAATGTTTCACATGCAACTTACAGAGATGGTGGGAAGTAGAGTCTTCTCCTGCTCTAATTGATATAATGGAAGCAAAAGAAGTCAAAGATGAAGAAGGAGATATATTCCATAAAGAGGATGGAGATCCCAAAATAACATGATAGGAGCTTTAACCTCATTCATCCTTGAACAATGGTGTGGGGCAACTATTGAAATTGCAAATAAACATGAAATGATTCTAATGAATCTAAAATGCAAAAAAATGTCACTATGAAGACTTTCACAGGGATTGGACCCAAAGAATTTATGAGGTTAAAGACAGCTAAAACGCCTTATGGAAACAAGTCTACTTAGCAGCACTTCCATCTAAATTTGTAGAATATATCCAAAGGCAGGGAGTTTTCCAAAGATCTTTTGAGACATATACATGGGGAGAAATATATTGTAACATCACAAAAGCATTGATAGGCTTATGTACTAGCATGCAGGTGAATAAGTCTCTACAAAAAACATCTAGAATACCTAGTAGTAAGTCTATCTGCAGCAAATATGGATTATCAATTGATGATCCTATTGTATAGAAAAGAATAGTCAAAAAAAATTTGAAGAAAAGATAAAAACAACCAACTAGAAATCTCCCTGAGAAAACAAGAAAACATCCTAGAAAAGGGTATTACAGGACAATGCCTAACACACATTATTTTTCACCAAAGGATATTCACCTCAAATCGCAGAGGCAGCAAATGATCACTTGTTTGTTGTGTGGAGAAATTGGTCATACAAAAATAAGTGTCCTAAGGGAAAAGAATCCAGAGCAAACTGAGGAAGAAAGTCGCAAGAACAATTCCTTAGAAGAACTTAGCGATAGGTAAGAAGACCACTAGTTCAATTCAAATAGGAAGTACATTTGATGAAACATGACTGTTGTAGTTCACCAGAATCAACTGAGTCTAACAATTCAGACCAAGATTATAGTGATGAACATATAAAAATTCATATACAATAGTGTGATTACACAGATCCTGACGAATGTCATTGCAGCCTCTCTGAAACTGAATCAGAATTTGATTCAAAAGAACAAGATGCAAAAACTACACAAAAAGAAAAGGTGTGTATGGCACATACCGTAGATGATGATGAATATAAAGTACTTTCAAGCATCAAGATGCTTGCAGGAGGAGAACTAAAAGAAAAACCCCTAGAAACATTCCTGCAAACCATGCACAGAGGCACTAGTAGTTCTTCAAAAGGTACCATCCTAAAGCTTTGTTTGGGGATGCCTCTTATGAAAAGAATACAAAGTCTATTCGAAGAAACCAACAACATACAAAGCCCAGATCCTTAACCCTAGGGGAAGTTATACATGAAATTCATCATCTAAAGAAAGAAATTTTTGACCTCAAAACAAAATTTTCAAAAATGGAAAAAGAAAAAGAAAAATAAACAAAGGAAAGAGACTATCGGATAAATCCCAATGTAGAGATTTACGAAGGGAAACAACATGAGAATTTGGGATTTGGGAATATGAAAATAATGACCATATGATATCAACAACACATGTTAAAAATAGATATCCAAGGAGAAATATTCATAATGAGAACATTAATAGACTCAGGAGTAGATATTAATGTTTTGAATAAAAATCTAATCCTTGCAAAATTTTGGACAATTGCACACAGTTAAGTTACTAGAGTAGGAACACAAGAATTCAAATATGAAGTTCCTAAAGCCACAATTTGTTTCTCAAATTACTGTATGAATGTAAAATTTGCAGTCGGTAATATTCCCAGAGATTGTATCTTGGGAAATGTTTTCCTAACTGTTGTTGAGCCACATGGGTCAGCCAAATTACCAGAGGGTAAGGCTGGTTATTTCATATCTATCCCCAACCTTAAAGGACTTTTGCCTACTATTACTCTGCCATTTATCTCAATGCTCAGGATCTCTACAATGTCCAAACTATGCAAGAAGTAAGTCTGACAGCACAAAAGATAGAAGAAATGAAAGATTCCAAAAATTCCTTAAGGATAAAAGGACAACTCCAATCCCTAAAATTGAAACATAGGATTTCATATCTAAAAGAATATCTTGAAAGACAATGTTGTTCAGAAACCCAAATGACTTCTGGCACAAGAAGCAACACACAATCAAATTTCCCTTCAAATAAGACTATGCAGGAAAGCCTTGCAAAAGTCGAGCAATTCCTATGAATAGAGAATAACAAGTGGTATGTCAAAAAGAGATTGCAGATCTCTTGAAAAGAGGGTTAATTAGAGAATCTAGCAGTCCCTGGAACTGTTATGGATTTTATTTCAACAAATACTCATAAAAAATTAGAGGGGTCTCCAGATTGGTTATAAATTACAAACCTCTGAATATTGTCCTAGCCAATGACACATATCGAATCCCCCACAAAAGAAGTTTTATAAGCAGGATAGCGGCTGCCAAAATCTTCTCCAAGTTTGACATGAAATCTGGTGTTTGGCAAATTCCCATACAAGAAGAAGATAGGTTCAAAACTGTTTTTAGTATTCTTGTTGGACACTATGAATAGAATTTTATGAATTTTGGTTTAAATCATGCACCATCCAAATTCTAGAAGATAATGAATCATATTTTTAAGCCATATTTTCATTGGCTTATTGTGCATATAGATGATGTACTCATTTTTTCAAAATTTGTTGAAGAATGTTTTAAACATGTTCATAAGTTCTCACAGATAATAAAGAATAATGGTCTAGTACTAAGCAAGAAGAAAATGGAGTTGTTTCAAACAACCATCAAATTCCTTAGCCATAGTATTGAAGATGGGAAAATCACACTATAGAAACATGCATTAGATTTCATCGACAGATTCCCTGATAAAATTCCAGATAAGATGCAGCTACAGAGATTCTTAGGATGCCTAAATTATGTGAGTAATTTCTATAAAGGGTGTTCTTTAGACCGAAGCCTACTGAACTAGAGGTTGAAAAGAGAACCAGTACCATGGACTGAAGAACATACTGGTGCAATCAGAAAAATAAAAGGAAAGGTAAAAACTTTACCCATTCTCTATCTTGCAAATAAAAATCTTCCAAAAATTGTAGAAAGTGATGCGAGTAATATTGGATGGGGAGGAATTTAAAAGATAAAAAAATATGGAGAAGAACAAGTCATGCAATTTGCATCAGGAACATGGAATTTGGCTGAACAAAATTATTCAACAATTGAAAAGGAAGTCAAAGCGGCTTGGAATTGTATTGACAAGTTCGATCTCAACCTTTTACACAAGAAATTTTTACTCAGAACTGATGCCTCTGCACTCAAAAAAGTTTTGACAAAAGACATTAAAAATTCTAATGAATCTAAGTTTTCTAGATGGCAAGCATTGCTTGAAAATTTTGATTTTGATGTTGAGCATATAAAGGGAGAAAGAAACTGTCTACCATATTTTTTGAGTCGGGAGTATTCGAAAAAAGAAAATCATCTAATGGTTATTATCACTGAATGGGACCCTATAGCACAACAAGAAGAACTTAAAATATCCCAGACAACACCCCATGGCCAATCTATGCGGAAAAATGGAAACCCACTTGACAATTAAGAAACACCAAAGTTATGGATGTAAATCTATAGCCTCATCAAGACTTACAACACCTTGTACCAGAAAGAAATATTTACCCTAAGTATAGCACTTGGATACATGATATGGTGTATAAGAATTCAATGATGTATTCTAATCTTGCAAACGAAGAATTAAGGGAAAGTTTTCATGATATCATTTTGATATGGAATGAGGGAATCAATAGAACCAAAAAATTCCATAAATATTATACTAGTAATAGAACCAGATAACCTCAACATCCTGCAAGAATAATGTGGCCACAAAAGGATCCGAGCCTTGTATTTCCTGACACTGTCTATAATTTCCAGGGCTATAAAGATCTCTAGTGGGATCTCTTATGCAGAGAAGAAAAATCAGAAATACAATACACATTATTAAAATTTGGACCTGTCTGCATTACATAGTTACTGTTACAACCAACCTGGTTACAGGAATGGTGGAGATGGTATGGGATAAATAAGACTGCTATGGATCCAAAGTATTTTTAAAGAGACTTTCAAAGTGATTTCCAGGAGTGCATGGAGTGTAATGGCATGGAGTGTTTTCATCTTCCATGTAAGACTATTGCAAATCTAAAGAATTTTTCATGAGAGGACATCATCATTGGTTAGTCTTAACCAAAGTAAACCAACAAATTATGCTCAGGAAACCAATTATTGTCCGAAGGATTTATACAAAAGCATGGGAGACTAGTGGAGCATACCATCATAATAGTGGTTGATTCCCTCATACAAATCCATTGGGAACGTAACTTAAAATACTCTAAGGGTTCTCGTGGGCTCCTCCTGAAAAGCATCCACAATGTATAGTAATGTCTTGTCACTTGACTTTGATAGTGACCGATTTTCGTGGGATTTTACGACAAAAAATCTCCACATTTTAAATATCTTTTCCATAGGATTTGGAATAATCTCTACTTTGGAAAAATTCTGATTTTTCGAGACTCGAAGCACTTCTCCGACTTTTGGTTTGATTTGATCCACATCTCGGAATCTTAGTACAATTGGTTTTTGGTGTGATTTGATCCATATCTTAGAATCTCAGCATGATTGTTTGATGTTTGTCAACTTCTCATCCTATAAAAAGAGAGAAGTAAGGCTCATTGGGGCATTTGGAGTTGGAGATTCCGAGAGTCTTGTTGTGTGAAGTCTGAGATAATCTTCTTTCTCTGCATCTGCAAGTGTCTATGATTGATTTGCTTGCATCACGAAGAAAGTCTCTCTCTTCGTGATGTCTCCTATTTTTCTGCAGGTATAAAAGGAGATCCATGAGTTTGTGTTGTCCATAAAGATTTTCCATTGTAGGGAAAGTGTATTTTTCTCTTGAGAAGTTGTACTAAGACCAAATTCTTGGGCCTCAAGGTGAGTATATAGATCCCAATTTAGCATATGTTTCATCCATTTGGCATGAATTCTATTCTTTGGGCATCCATCCATAAGAGATAAAATTTTATACATCTCTGGTTTTGATGTCCTTTTGAAGTCATTATAAATCCTTCGAACAATCTTTGGGAATCTCCATCCTATTTATGGAATATATCTCCTTCTTCATCTTTGATTACTTCTCTTTCCATTTTATCAATTAGAGCAGGAGAAGACTCTACTTCCCACCATCTCTGTAAGGTTCCTCTGAAACATTGTATGAGGGTTTTACATGATTCAACTTTAGAATTTCCCCTCATACAAATTAGTTTATTTTTAGTATACATCTGATCAATCATCTCCTTGATTTGACCAGCACTTAGTCCATCTATATTCCATTCTTTGTAGGAGCCAGACTGAAAAGTATGTGCCTTTGGAATTTTGCCTTTTCCACTAAGATCAGGAGATGGATATCTCGTGTATTGACTGGACAATGGTTCATAGGTGGGAAAAATATGGTGACTCGAGGAGTCAAGTTTTTCTTCTTTGGATATGTCTTCTAGGAATGAATAA
This sequence comes from Pinus taeda, assembly GCA_000404065.3. Taxonomy (NCBI): domain Eukaryota; kingdom Viridiplantae; phylum Streptophyta; class Pinopsida; order Pinales; family Pinaceae; genus Pinus; species Pinus taeda. Next base: position 11,460 of record APFE031575408.1, on the reverse strand, counting down.
ATATACTTCTTAGGAGACTCAACTTGTTCTTCGAGCGTTTGTTTGGGGAAGAGAAGAGGGAATTTCTCTATAGATTACTTTGCATGCTAGATGGGCACATGATGGCTAAATAACATGGAAGTGGGTATGTCTTTATCTTTTGGAGTTATATTGAGCTTGTCAAAATGCTCAGAAAGTTCTCCTATGAGATCTTGAGTGGATTTGAGTTCTGAATCCATTCTTTTATCCATCTCTTTTATCTGTGTTGAATATTCTTTGACAAATCGTTTCAAAACTGAAATTAAAAAGTTCATATCATTAAATTTCTTATTTACATTATTTACAACAACTTATATAGTATCAAATCATTCCTTTTTCTCAGTGGTTTTTGCCATATTCATTTCAAGCCCTTTAATTCCAGAGTTTGTCAAGTTGATTTATTCACTTTCTTTCTATATCCTTCCATCTATCCTTAGGGTTGAGTCATATTTTGACACTAAAGGAATGGCTTTGGCAGCATTTGTTGCTTCTCCTAGCACAATTCCCTTGAGTGGAGGAAAGTATTGCTAGTTTCTAGTTTTCTTCCATCACAGGCTCTCCTGGAATGTTTCTGTGTAAATGATGATTCTTCATCTGCCATTTGTACTTCTGGTTGGTCTCCTAATTTTCTACAGGTATAACAGGAGATCCATGAGTTTGTGTTGTCCATAAAGCTTTTCCATTGAAGGGAAAGTGTATTTTTCTCTTGAGCAGTTGTATTAAGACCAAATTCTTGGGCCTGAGGGTGAGTATACAGATCTCAATTTAGCATATTTTTCATCCATTTGACATGAATTATATTCTTTGGGAATCCATCCATAAGAGAGAAAAATGTATACATGTTTGGTTTTGATGGATTTTTGCAGTCTGAAGCAACAAAGTTTTAGATTCTTGATGAAGGAATTATACTATCAAGTTGTTCAAGATATCCTAAACCATATCGTTTTAGTTCCAGGAGGATGCATCTTACTAAACATTTCCATAACACGTGGATCTTCATTTTCAAGAGACGGTAGCTCATGTATCATCATGATAGTATCATGAGGAAATGGCATATCTACAAATTTAGGATTTGGATAGGAATTTGCAGAAGTGGTAAGAGGAGCTTCACTAGTCTTAGGATTATGGTTTTGTGGAGAACAAGCTCTGCTAGAGATTGTAAGCTAACTACTGTTTGGCAAACAAGATATTTTACTTTGAGAGTGGAAGAATGTAATAACTAAGCAAGTTCAAATAAATCAACATGTGAGCAACTTGCAAATGGAGTATTTACATATTTCTAAGTAGATGGCTGACATGAAATGTGATATGAGTTAGATGGTATTTTGTGGCTTGATAGACTTCTTGTATTCTTTTTCAATCCAAATTAGATCTTCTAGGGAAGGACAAGGTAGCTTTAGCTAGTCCTTCTTATATCTGAGTAGTCGTGATACTTTGAACTTTGGGTGACTGAGGTAGATCTACTACCTAGTTCTCAGGAAATTTGAGATCATCCCATTTGATGGTCTGATGCTCATTTTTTTTATTGTGAGCATCAGTGATTACCAGGGTGTTGAAGTCAGAATGGCTGGATATAATGTGTTGATGTGCCTGAAACACCCTCTAGTATGAACTACAATGTTTGTCCTTTTTATTTTCATATCAAAACCACCAGTTTTGATTTTCAATTGGAGGATGTCCTTAATGTGTTCATTATACACATATATTGAGAAATTTGGGTGGAAATCAAACCTTAGAGGACAATTTGATAAAGGAGCCATGATACCACCAATTAATGAATCAATATATATGTTATGCATGATATATCTAATAGAAGCCAACACATATGTATTAAGGCCTCTGTGGGTTAAAGAATTTATGCCCACTCGGATACAATGAAGATGTAGATAAGAAGTACCATTTCTTCGAGCTTCTTCCTGAAGCTTTTTAGGATCTAAAAGGGAAATGGTTTGAATGGATTAAACATTTTATTGGATTTGAGAGGCACATTCTTTAACAGTGACTCTAATTATAGCTTTCAAATGAAACACAGATAAATCACCATAAACTTCTGATGGACTTATGCGAGGGAGAGCCCATCGCGCTGATGGTTGACTTTCTATTAAATCTATTTCTGCAGAGTTAATCATTGAAGATGATGCACTATGAAACATATTTGCCATATCAAAATTATTTTCTTGTGTTTCTTCTTTCTGAAGTTCTCCGAATGAAACAAATCTTCTTCCTCGATCCATGCTATCTTTTGAGAGATTTTAAAAGATAAATAACCGTACGAACCAGATGTTACTAGCTCTGATACCAAATTTGGAGTAGGTGCTTCCTTCGAAGGAGAAAATGAAGCTTGTAGTGCAATTTTTATGTCTTCTATGATGAATACACAAACCCAGTTCAACACAGGACATTGTAATTAAGTACCACAACCATATAAATCTAAATCAAATTTTTGGTAAACTTGAATTGGTATTAATGTATGATAGAAAACCTATTAAATAATAGTAATAATAGGTTAAGTCAAAAAAATTAAAAATTTTTATTATATTAAAATTTTATTTGAAATTATATTATTAATTATAAAAGAATATATATATATATATATATATATATATATAATATAATTAAGTATAAAAAATTATATTTAAATATATATATTTATAGTGTAAATAAGATTTTTTAAAATTACTATTTTTATACAAGAAATTTATTTTTTTTAAAATAGAGATTTTTATTATATATAATTTGTATAGAATATTATTGGTTAATAGTTAAACCCCTAACTCAATTTCCTCCAATGGAAAAAAAATTATGCTGTTCAATAATATTTATATTGTTAACTCTCTACTATTCACTTATTCATTATTAAATATTTAAATTAGTACTAAAAGCCACTATGAGTAAGAATTGTTTGATGAAAATTTGTTTGATCAAATCATCATAACTTATGAGAATAGTTTTTGAAACATTATTTATTATATTAAATATAGATAATTTATTTAATTTAAATAATAATTTAGATTCATTTTAATTCTAGATCTATTAAGCATTGAAAGAGATCAAATTTCTCTTAATGTGAATCTTTTTTTCTGTGTAAAACTCGAGGAAATGTTTGCACCTCGAGAGATTTGATCCCTCTCAGTACTTAATAGACCTAGAGGTAAGATAGATCTAGGCTCGTTTCATATATATAAACTCGGTAGTTAAGGCAATCTACTTGAAGCTCTATTGTTAGGCCGTAAAACCCAATAAATTCTTTTATTATATCGTAAAACTTAATAACAATTTATACATTTGTCTTTGCAGGAGCCAAGGATATTAGCTATCCCTAGTTTAATTTTACTCTTAATATTATCATTTGATCTCCTAAATAAAACTCAATAATACTTGTGTATAAACTAACTTATTATGAAAATATGAGAGACATATTCAAATGAAGTTTCATGCGGAGGTTAGAACCAATTGTTCATACAATTTATACTAAGCAACGCCAATAAATTTCAATGCGTACAAAAATATAAACAAAATGTAGAACTGCATGCACTAGATTTTATTTTTTTCTTTCTCACATTTTTCTTTACACTCAAGAGTAAAATTTTAAACATATAAAATAAAATGAACAACATATAAAATAACTTGGAAAAATCTAATCTTTGAGATCTATGTAGCAAAGTGAGGAGAGCTTTTGTTTCCAAGTTTTACCTAGAAGACATGCATCCGTAGAGCTATAAATTATGTGTACTACACCTTTATTAAATTGTTTTCTTTACAAAATGATATATGAAAATTGCTCAAGGTTCTGATATTTGTGGTGAAAATTAGGATTTACTATGATCTAGCTAAAAGCTTTTGATGTAACGAAGGTCTCAAATTATGATTTACTATGATCTAGCTAAACACTTTTGTTGCAATTAAAGTCACACATTAGAGAAGAATACCTTTAAATAAGCGACATTAAAGAATAATACTATGGGAAAAACCATGACTTGCGAAAAACATGAGCCAAAAAACTTGTATCCATAAATTTACTGTTTTAACTCAATTTTATCTTAGTTATTAATCATTAAATTTTATTGTTTGTTTTTTAAATTTATTTTTAAATGTGTTTGTTTTTTAAATAAAATTTTACCATTAGAGAAAATAACCAAGAGCACAACCATGGGTTTGTTAACCTGAGCCAAAAAACCTTCATTCAATAATTTTAATATTTAATCTCCAATTTTGTTTTAATTATTATTTTATTTATTTGTGTTATTTTGTAACTTTTTACTGTAATTTAAACCATTAGAGAAGAATACTATAGGAAAAACCATGTATTGTGAAAACTTAGAACCCAAAAACCTCTATATTATTTCAATTTTACTTTAACTATTAATTTTTTATTTTATTTTGTTTTATTTCATTTAAATTTATTTATTTTTATGTAATTTGACCAAGTCAAAATGTTTACATAACATATCATATCTTACATATACTGATGAGTCATCATTTAAAAAATATTAACATATTTAACTTTTATGCATCTAACATTGAACACACGTATTTAATGGCTAATGCCTACACATCTCCCCCATATTGAATTGTCTTTAAACCCAATTATATGTTTTAATATTTTATTATATAATTTTACAACAAATTGGTGCGAATGTTCTCACTTTTCCAGGTTGCCAAAAGTGAGTATTAAAAATTCAAATTTAAAAGTGTTTTTGATACTATACAAAATTGGTCATAGTTCAATATAAAGCATTATAATTATTTCTTAAATATAAAAGACTATTCTATCATATTAACAAAGTTTATTATAAATATTCAAAATGGGATGGTGTGAATGTTGTCACGTGCCCGGGGAGGTAGCTCTTAATTTAATAAGATAGATTGTCATTGTATTTATCAATGATAAAGTGAGGTAGTATGTGATTTTATTTTGAAGTATTTTTCTTTGAAACATTTGAATTTGATATGGGGAGTTCACTGAGAGCAATACCATATCACGTGCATTCATATTGGGGGATATATATTGAGGAAAAAATTACATAATATATTGAGCATATAATAGAGGGTAAAAGATTTTTGTATTGGAAAATATAAAAAATGGAGCTCAAAGATAAACAAAAATATAAAATGGTACAAAAAATGTTAATGAAAAAATAGATACCTACAATATTAGTGAGAGTAGCGATTTCAAATTGGGAAAGTGTATTGGGTTCATATTGGTCTGAGGTTAAATAATGTGATTTTTAGAGGTATTTTTTAATATGTAGTCAAATTAAGGCTATTGTTTAACATGTCATGAACACACATTTCATTGAGTAAAGCCCTGTGGAATTTGACTAAATAAAAAGATAAATAATTAAATTTTTATTTTTTTAAATTTAATGCTATTATTTTTATATGTACATAATTATATAAATTAATTTCTTTAAATTTTTTGCCAAAACTCTTAAATTTATGTTAATATTTATTGTTTTGTGTTTATAATTTTCATGTCATGTCACATACTTTCCTTTAATATTTAAACATATTTAATAAAAAAAATTAGAGAGGGAAGACACTCCTAATCAAAATTTTTTGTTTTTTTAGAAGAGGGACTTACCTCGTGTAGAGTTCACTCATTTATATAAGTCCATATCAAGTGATAACCATCCACCAGGGTGCATAGTAATTAGTACCCAATCACTTTAATTGTTGGCCTAATGTAATTTAGTAGGATGTCCATTGCATGCATGGTTCACTTAGCTTCTTAATAAACTCCCCTTGAATGCATAAAAAAATTTAGGTTTTTAATCACCTCCTAGAGTCTACAACCAATTCCATATGTTATTCTAAGATCTAAATAGTGCAATAGGTGCACCATTCTTGGTTGACCATTTCCCCTTGAGTCTTACCTTATTCTAATACCTAAAACAATTATATACAAGTTATTGGTCCCATGATATCACCCAGTATCCACAACCATCATATGATCCACACCTAGAGTGTAGACTAAGACAAATTTCACTCTTACAAGTGATAACAACTCTTTATATAGTGAAGAACCTCCCACTTCAAGAAAATACAATGGGTGATCACTTAAATTATTCAACTTAGCAACGCCATGTGGATGTGCGTAAGCTTCCCTCGTTCTCAAGCAATATCATTCGCTAGTTTGACTTTTTCACCAAAGAATGAGAATGCATGCACATATATCATGATTAGTTGAACTCACATATTCAACATAGAAACCAAACCTTATGTCGTAGACACGCAATAATTGGGTAATTTATTTCTCATCTTGGCCAAACCAAGACATCCTCCATTCAACTTAGACACACCAATTAAACAATTAGCTTAGACACACTAAGAAAATTGTTCATTCAAACTCAAACACATCAATTTGTCTAATTTTCAACTCATACTAATTAAGCAAGTCACCAACATAGATACACTAAGTGATTATCTTACCATTTTTATCACAGACAACAATTTTTTGACATTGTGATACACACATAATGGATCTATTTATCATGTTGCATTTATCAATCCATGAAAAACATAATAGAGAATAGAAGGGCATCATACTTCTAGATATAAACCCTTTGTAACATGCATATAAGTTTAAAATTTGATGATATTAGTTCCTTCACCACTACCACTTTAATTGTATCCGTGAGAAGCAACATATCCTCTATAAAAAACAAACCCAACCACATTTCCAATAGTTCAAAGCTACCCACCATGTAGAAAACATGAAAAAACTCATAAGTTAATTATTAATCAAATAATTTTTTTAGGTGACCAAATTTATGCCCCCTAAAGCTTCATGGTTTCAACCACCACTATTGTTCACCCTAGCTACTGTCAAAGTCATGGTTCTCATAACATGGTCCCTAGTAAAAATAAATCTCACTTTCAGGAGATCCAAAAGAAAAAATGACTTGAAAATATCATCTAGATTGAATCCTTCATTGAATAGAAACCCTAATTCTTCTTACATCTTCTCTCGTGTTCATTAGAGAAATTTTGAGGTCTAAAATGGGCTTCAAAACAAAAATATACAACCAAAATAAACTTTATAAGAACCAATATGATTCAAGATGATGATTTCAACCATGGGGGATGATTCACCATTTTATTTTGAGGTAGCAGAATAAAAATATTAAAAAAAACTTTACTTTTGTTCAACTATATTTCAATCTTATCGCCCTACATTCTTACTCAATTTCAATATGGAACACTCATTGGATGCATATTTTAATTCTATCATCCAAGAGTACCCATGTTGCATACTGGCGATGGACACGTAGCTATACAAAAAGGAGGAAAATACATTAAAATGTGATTCAATCATGTTCTCATGTATTCTTTTATTCTTCATGTAGTACTGTCCATAAAAGTATGCAACATGGGTACCACCTTGGATGAGGAATTAAATTTATACATCCAATAAGTTCTCTCACTTCAAAGTTTGAGTAAACACATAGCGACGATAAATTGAAATACAATTTGAGAGAAGTGGGTTTATTTTATTTTTTTCCCTCTAAATTTTGGCGATGTAAATCGAATCTTATTTTATTATTGCACTATTAGTTTTAGGAATTTCCTTAGAGGGCTCATTTTAGACTAAAATTTTTCTCTAATGGTGGGACATAATACTTGGATTTTCTTCCTAAAATAAAATTGTACGTAAATAAATTAGGACAATGAAATGACCCTTGGGTAAGGAAACAAAGGCCCATTTATTTATATAAATTTGATCACTCATTAATGAAATATATCACTTGGGAGTTACCCATCCTCGCCTTTAATGGTATCATAGACAAGTCTGGGCATTTTCCCCCTCTTTATAACTCCTTTATTTTCTTGCTCCTCTAACCCCTTGTTCTTTTACATGTGATCTGTTAGTTTATCATCACTCAAACCTATCTAATCTCCCATCACTCAGACTTATTTCAATATCCTCCTCCAACATCTACTTGTCTTTATGTGTATTTCTCACCTAGGTCTGTGGATTACTCAATTTGTTATATGAATTCTAGAAAGCTTCATACAAATAATTAGAGGTGTTTAATGAGGTGAATGAGTGTGCAAAGGAACACCCCACTAACTTCATTATATTAATGCATATAAAAGTCCTCACCTTCCTCTTTGTGTATCCTTGTGTCCGATAGTACTTATCGACCCTTGAGATTCCTTCGAGGTTGACTAGACTTCTCCCTCTAATGTGTTCTCCGCCTGGTGAACCCAATTTGATGTTTCTTGACTCAACTTGGAGTTATAATGAAGATCTAGTATACTTGGTGTTACAGTGCCTTAAACTTTCTAACTACATTCAATGCCACACCATTCCAATCCTCAATAACCCTTTTCCTTTCCCAGATGACACAATTTTATTTCCATTTTGATGCACTAATATTTTTTTACAAATGGGGAAGGGATGCAATTGCAGCTAAATATTTTTAGTAAAACCACAATGATTGCAATATCTTCCATCGAATCGAAAGTATTTTTTTTAGAATTTGATCTGCATTACTTCTTGGTAGTATACTATGGTAAAGAAAAAAATTCAAGTAGACTATATGATATGTTTGCATAGCATTTTTTTTCTATATTTATCACTTATCACACAATGACATACAATGTAATAGAAGGTATTCATTTCGTAATTTATTTTAGTTTGGAAGTTAGTGATGAAACTTGTTGATGCAAACATTGTTGTGTTAGTTCAATTATTTAGAAAATAATGTTTCTATGTTTAAAGATGCATTCCCTCATCTTTGTTGTCAGCATAATTCTCTTTGGAAATGAGGACTAATAATGGTCCAGAAATATCAAACACACCCTCAATTTTAATGACATGTGGAAAGGAATCAATGAAGGAGATGAGGAAAACCCACCTACCAAGCCCACATCAAAAAAGGTGATAGCCATTTGGAGAACAAAGACAACAAATCATATACTTTGATTGTTTCTTTTCTAAGTGAAGAGGTGAGTTTCCATATAGTTTCCACTAAAATTTTTATCATGCAGTAAAGAAGTTGAAATATCTATATGACTCACACTTAGAAATGGAGCTTGTTGAGTTGATGGTAAAATACTTCAACCATGAGTTGAAAGATAACAATTCCCTAGCCTAGACCTATGAAATAAATTCCATCAAACATGATATAGTTTCCGATGGAGTGAAGATAGACATTCATGTCACAAAATTCATTAAGGCCCTCTAACCTAGACATACTCTCACTATGATTCTTGAATCCCTACAAGCTAGTGACCAACTTAAGTCCATTAATTCTAACTCTCTAAGGAAGAAAATTGAAGAAAGAGAGAAGGCTTTTAGGAAGAGGATGGCATAAACTCAGTCCCTTAAAGAAGCAATCTGCCTTGTCTAGAAATGAAATAATCAGTCACATGATTATTCCAAAGGAAGTTGCAATAGAAGAAAACATGGAAGAAACAATTTGAGAGGCAGAGGGAAAACACCATCAAGGAGAAAAATATTATCTTCATTGCATTCGCTATGTGAGAGATAGACATTATGCATCAACGTGCATAATCACTTCTGAGAGAATTAATGAAAACCAAAATAAAAAGTAAGATAGAGATGAAACAATAAATTTAGTTAAATTAAAGCATTTGAATCTCCTCATTATATTATTGGTCATTTGTAACCACCCCTCCCAACATTTACCCACCTTTACAAGTTCCTAGGGTAAATGTGAGGCTGAGTGCTACTATGACATGAACCAACCTTCAAGTTTAAGTTATGGAAGTGGGGCCTACAATCCAACCACAAACTGACATCCCTCAGATACCATAGACCACTCAGGAGGCTACAAACCACCCCAAGTGGTCAATCCCTGAGATGGAACCATTTCAATTGACATAACTCCATAACTGCACCATTGACTCACCCTACGTGCAGATATGAGACTATAATCACACTCATAAACCTTCTTTCATGCGGTTATGACTTCAAATCCCCAATTTTTCTGCCAACGATCTAAGATATTAGCCACTTTTCCAAGCTAGCCTCCAGACCACTTCACAGAACTGCCTGTAACTTTCCACAGTCATAATTAATATGATAAAAATGAAAAACATTCAAAATTGAAGCCAGAACTTGACCTACATTTCCTAGTACTCATTAGGCATTTCATCAAACATATGGTATACTTTTAGGCTATAGGTCACGAATGATTATCTAATCTTAAATCTTTAAACTTCATACGAGAATTACCAAGAAGGTTTAATGACGTCTCAAGTAGCTGCAACAACACTCATTAACCCATGCATTCATTTACCATTCAAATACTTATCAAATCATGAACAATATCTATAGCCAGAGAACATCATAAAACCATGCTTATAACCAACATATAACTAGAAAAGTAACCATGAAAAATTAGCCATAAAATCCACATAATAACAAGTACAAGTGCTCATATATCTGAACAAGAAAGTAAATCTTATTAACTTATGAAAAATCCAATCAATTTAGGGATTTCCGCTCACCACCCAACCATAGATTGGGTTGAACCAAATATTTCTTTAACCCAATCACCCTCGTTCCATATTCCAAGCATGAATGTGGTATCTCATGGCATAGACCAAGACATAATCAACTAAGGACTCCAAAGTTTAAACCACCTCTTCCCTCAAGCTACCTTGATCTCACCTAAACCAATCCCGAGATCATAAAACCAAACTGAGTTTGGATGCCTTAGAATTTATTCACCATAACTGAGGAATTTTCCTGTCTCCACCCAGTTATTGAGAACTTCCCAGAGAAAACTATCTCCACCCCAACCATTGGGAATTTTCCTAAGACCACCTCACTCAGTTTCAAAACCTTCTAGTAATCCAAAGCTCAATGAAGAATGAGTCCTTTCACGCCATTGTTATCTAGGAAATAGCAAGGAAAGGTTGAAACCACTGTTAAACCAGACAAACCCATGCCAATGAAAACAAATGAACCAAATAAACAAATTCATGTACTATGCATTCACACCTCAAATAGTAAATCACACATGCAACCTGTTATTTGCAAGATCTTCCTGTTGAATTTGTTGTTCCAATCTTCTCCTTTATTTCCTTCACTTTTCTTTGCTTACCGTTTCTCCAAATCCTAGTGAATTCCAAAATTCTCTAAGAATACTCTAAGTGTGCAAGAATGTACAAGAGAGATAATGAAAGGAGAGATCCAAATTGAATTGAAAAAAGTTGTGAACTGATCCTATGACGCCTTTTTATTATTGATGTTTCCTTTTCCTTCATTTTTCTTCATTTTCCTCTAATTTTTCTTGCATTCATATTTATGTCTCTCCAGCTTCATTTCCTCCAATTTTCCTTTATTTTCATAATTAAATGTCATTTATTGCCTCTTTTTCTTTTCCAATTTCCTTTCACATTATTAAACCATAAGTGATTCCTGCTAATGTGTTTTTCCCAACATTCATCTTGGAATACGTGTCC
>APFE031575396.1:109660-138503 GCA_000404065.3 Pinus taeda | reverse complement strand
GGGAGATCACTACAGGTATGCCAGATTTCAGTACTGATCACTTTGATACTTGTAGAGGATGTGCTATGGGCAAGTTTGCCAAATCCCCTTTTCCCAGCAGTGACAGCAGAGCGACTGGGATACTTGATTTTATTCATTCTGATGTGAGCGGTCAGATGTCTCATGTTTCCTTGAGTGGATATGAGTACTATGTTTTATTCATTGATGATCACTCCATGAGGACCTGGATTTATTTTTTGAAGACCAAGAGTGAGGTCTTCAAGTGGTTTCAGGAGTTCAGAGCTCTTGTGGAGACACAGACAGGTCAGAAGATCAAGTCCCTGAAGTCGGACAATGGAAGAGAGTATACCCTTGGAGAGTTTGTTGACTATTGTGTGGAGGCAGGCATTAGGAGGGAGTTCACTGTTCCTTACAACCCCCAGCAGAATGAGGTTGCGGAGAGGAAGAACAGATCCATCTAGGGGTGATTTTAGGGGCGAATGTTCGCCCTTTGGCGAAATTAAGGGGTTTTAAATTTTTAATGGGCGAATATTTTGTATCATAGTACATTTTTACAAATCACCTCAAATAGCTCAACTTAGTTTAAGGGAGAGGGTAAAAAGGGTAAATTTAGCCCTTGAAATTAGGAGTTACAACCTTCCATTCGCCCATTTTCAAGAATAGGTTTTATTTAAGTGAATCCATTCGCCCACTTTCAAGAATAGGTTTTATTTAAGTGAATCCTATGGGCCAAAGGCCCAAATACCATATTTATAAAAGAGGTATGGTAAATTAATAAAAATATAAATAAATGAGAGGTATGGTAAATAAATAAAGCATTTTTATATTTACTCCATAAGTCACCTTATATACATGCAAGAGTGTAAACAAATAAAAATATAAGTAAAGTGGAGGTATGGTAAATAAATAAAACGTTATTTTATACTTATTCAAAAGATATGGTAAATAAATAAAAATATAAATAAACTTGACGCATGGTAATAAATAAAACCTCTTTTTATATTTAGTCCTAACCTTCGTTCTATTAATGAAGGCTCAAGAAAGAGGTTTTATTTAAGTGAATCCTATGGGCCAAATACCATATTTGTAAAAGAGGTATGGTAAATTAATAAAAATATAAATAAACGAGAGGTATGGTAAACAAATAAAACAATTTTTTTTATTTACTCCATAAGTCACCTTATATTTATGAACACTCAAAAAATGTGTTATATTTAGGTGAAACCTATGGGCAAAATACTATGGGACAAATACCATGGACTAGATTTTTATTAATACCATGCAAAAAAACATTATTAAACCTAATATTAGTATTAATAAAAATAAAAATGGCACATGGTATTGACCCATGGTATTCACCAGAATGGCACATGGTATTGACCCATGGTATTCACCTAGAATGTAGCCTATTTAAATGGGGGAATTAAACTAGCATAGATCCATCTTTACTCTGGATCTACTAACCCTTGAGAGGTATCAAATATCGTGATATGCAAACTAGCATAGAGTGAAAAAATATTTGATCCCTCTCAGGGCTGGATCAAGAGTAAAAATGGATGTTCTAATTTAATGTATGTTAAACATTTTAGCTTGTTAAAATAAAAATCAACTATTAATTTTATTAATTTTTTTAAATTACTAATAGTAATTTTTAAGCTCCAGGTTTATGATAACCCATGGTATTGACCCATGGTATTCATGTGAACATAGACTATTTAAAGGGGAAATTCTATCTTAGATCCATCTTAATTCTTGGTCTACCAAGTGCTCAGAGGATAAATAGATTTCATCCCCCTAAGAGTGGTAGATGTGGAGTTAAGATGGATATAGGTTGGTTTTTATGATAATGAAGATATTAAATAGACTTAGGAAATTATATTGTAAAAACATCTTAAGGTGAATGGTTAAAGCATAAACATTGGAAAAGTATATTTGTATACTTCTGCTTTAAACTGAAACAAATCCAGGGCTAAAGGAATGATTGCACTAGTCATCCTTCTACAACTTTCCAACATATGCTGGAGTAAACAGATTGTAATTTGGGTAATTTTTCTAATTGCAAACGGGAACATACTTGTGTATTGGCATGGTGGTTACAAGGTCCCTAGAAGTGGAGTAAACATATTGTAATTTGGGTAATTTTTCTAATTGCAAAGAACATACTTGTGTATTGGTAGGGTGGTTATGAGGTCCTTGGAAGTGATGAATTTGAATTTTTCTTGGTTTTATATATAGTATTAGGTTTTTTTCTCATGCTTTCTGTGAATGGCATGGGTGAATTTTATCTTACACCCACTAGGTTATCGATATGTAATTTCGGTAATTTTGATTTCAAAAGATATTTTAAAGAAATGCAATATTTCATTTGTGTATTCAATAAACACAAGATTTTATAATTCAGAAAGATATTCGCCATGCCTGGTGAGAGATTCGCCAAAAAATTATATATACATTTCATATTATTGATAAAATCGCCTTCCATTTTTCCTATATACCATGGAGATTCGCCCATTTATTATACATGTAAATTTAGGGGGGTTCTTAAAATTTTCCCTGGTCTGGAAGGAGAGGGTTCTCCTTCATTTGGGGTGGATGGTCATAGACTATGCTATTAGGAAAGATGAACCACCAACACTCACTAATACCAGCACTGCATGGGACATCACGCCTTATGAACGATGGGAGAGATCTAATCGCCTAAGCATGATGTTCATTAAGACTAAAATTTCAGCTGGTATTCATGGTTCCATTTATCAGCATGAAAAGGTCCGAGACGTGCTGAAAGCCATTGATGATCAATTCATCACTTCAGATAAGGCACTAGCAAGCACCCTAATCATGAAGTTCTCATCCCTAAGGCTCACTAGTGTGAAAGGTGTACGTGAGCACATCATGCAAATGAGGGACACTGTGGCTCAATCGAAGAAAATCGAGGTTGAAATATCGGAGTCCTTCCTAGTGCACTACATCTTGAACACCCTTGCGCACCAATACGGACCTTTCAAAATTTCATATAGCACACATAAGGATAAATGGTCAGTTAATGAACTCATGACCATGTGTGTTCAAGAGGAAGAGAGACTAGTGATGGAACTGGGAGAAAGTGCAATGCTGGCAATGTGTGGAAAGGGAAAATCTCAAGCCAATCGGAAAGGGAAAGGTAAAATACCTCCCCATGCCGATATCAAGAAGGATTCCAAGTGTTTCTTCTGTAAAAAGAAGGGACACATGAAGAAGGAATGTGCCAAATTTCATAAATGGCTTGCGAACAAAGGTAATCCAATCTCATTTGTTTGTTATGAATCTAATATGGTTAATGTCAATATTAACACTTGGTGGATTGATTCTAGATCAACAATTCACATTTCAAATTCCTTGCAGGGTTTACAAAACCTAAGGAAGCCAGTGAGAAGTGAACAAAGCATCTTATCAGGAAACAAGATGGGCTTGCATGTGGAAGCTATAGGAACATGCTATTTAACTTTAAGTAGTGGCTTTGTTTTAGAATTAGGAAAGACCTTTTATGTTCCAAGTTTTTCTAGAAACTTGATTTCAGTTTCAAGACTTGTACCTTTTGGATATTCCTTTAACTTTTCAGAAACATCCTTCAATTTATTTTCTAAATCTGATTGTGTTGGGAATGGTATCTTGTCTAATGGTCTTTACTGCATTAATTTACAAAACAATGTCACTTATGATTCAATGCATGTTCACACTGGCACTAAAAGATGTGTTATTAATGAAGATTCCTCTAAATTATGGCACCGGAGACTAGGTCATATCTCCATATAAAGAATTAAAAGATTGGTAAATGAAGGGGTAATCAATACTCTAGATTTTACTAATTTTGAGACTTGTGTGGACTGCATAAAGGGAAAGTAGACCAACAAGTCAAAGAAAGGTGCCAATAGGAGTTCAGACATATTAGAGATCATGCATACTAATATATGTAGTCTAGACATGGACTCACATGGTCAGAGATACTTCGTCTCCTTTATAGATGATTACTCACGATATATGTATCTCTACATGCTTCATAAAAAGAGTGAAGCATTAGATGCCCTTAATATCTTTAAGGCTGAAGTAGAGAAACAATGCGGCAAGAAAATTAAGATCATGAGATTAGATAGAGGTGGAGAATATTATGGTAGATACACAAAAGATGGACAAGCACCTGGGCCGTTTGCAAAATTTCTTCAAGAGCATGGGATTATTGCCCAATACACCATGTTTGATTCACCCGACCGGAATGGTGTAGCAGAAAGAAGAAACCAAACATTATTGGACATGGTGTAGAGTATGCTTAGCAGCTCCAATCTTCCTAAATCCTTGTGGAGTAAAGCACTTAAGACGATAGTGCATATATTAAATCAAGTTCCAACCAAGATTGTTCCTAAAACGCCATTTGAATTATGGAAAGGTTGGAAACCGAGTTTGCGACATATGCACATTTGGGGATGCCTGTCTGAAGTGAGAATTTATAATCCACAAGAGAAGAAGCTGGACCCAAGGACCATTAGTGTGTATTTCATTGGATATGCTGAAAGGTATAAAGGTTATAGATTTTATTGTATATCTCATAGCACTAGGATTGTGGAATCAAGAAATGCAAAGTTTCTTGAAAATTACTTGATCAGTGGGAGTGATCAAACCAAGAACATAGTTTCTGAGAAGGATCGTTCAGAATCTCAACCTTCCACCTCAAGTGATAGATTGGTCATTATTCACAGCACCCCTCAAGTACAAATTGGTGTTGAACAACCAATTGTTGAAGTTCCACAAGCTGATGACGACATTCTAGTAGATCAGGTAGTTCAAGAGTTGCCAAGAACTTTTTAACAATGAATTGAACCACATACTTCTCAGGAAGATGATGGTACAACATTAAGAAGATCTACTAGACCAAAGAGATCAACAATTCCTGATGATTATGTTGTGTATCTGCAAGAATCTGACTACAACATTGGAGCCGAAAATGATCCCGAGACCTTTTCATAAGCCATGAGTTGCAAAGAATCAGAATTACGGTACGATGCCATGAAGCACGAGATGAATTCTATAAAGAGTAACAAAGTCTGGGATCTTATTGAGTTTCCTAATGGTGCAAAAGCCATTGGATGTAAATGGGTCTTTAAGACAAAGAAATACTCATTGGGCAACACTCAGAGATACAAGGCAAGACTTGTTGCTAAGGGATTCACTCAGAAAGAAGGAATCGACTACACAGAGACTTTCTCTCCTGTATCTAAGAAAGGTTCCTTGTGCATTATTATGGCATTAGTAGCCCATTTTGACTTGGAGTTGCAACAAATGGATGTGAAAACAACATTTCTCAATGGAGATCTAGAGGAGGAGGTTTACATGAAACAACCTGAAGGATTCCCCTCTAGTGATGGTGAGCAATTGGTTTGCAAGCTCAAGAAATCATTATATGGATTAAAACAAGCATCCCGCCAATGGTATTTGAAATTCCATAATGTAATTTCTTCTTTCTATTTTGTAGAAAACATTATGGATCAATGTATATACCTGAAAGTTAATGGGAGTAAAATCTGTTTTCTTGTTTTATATGTGGATGACATTTTGCTAGCAACCAATGATAATGGTTTGCTGCATGAGGTGAAACAATTCCTCTCTAAAAATTTCGATATGAAGGATATGGGTGAGGCACATTATTTCATTGGCATTAAGATCCATAGAGATAGATTTCGAGGCATCTTGGGTCTGTCTCAGGAAACCTACATTTATAAAATTTTAGAGAGATTTCGGATGAAGGATTGTTCACCAAGTTTAGATCCCATTGTGAAGGGTGATAGGTTCAATTTGAACCAATGCCCGAAGAATGACTTTGAAAGCGAACAAATGAAGAATTTTCCATATGCTTCTGCTATCGGAAGCCTAATGTATGCTCAAGTCTGCACAAGACCTGACATTGCATTTGTTGTGGGAATGTTGGGACGATATTAGAGTGATCTAGGTTTAGACCACTGAAGAGCTGCAAAGAAAGTAATGAGGTACCTTCAAGGAACCAAAAACTACATGCTTATGTATAGACGTACATACAATTTGGAAGTAATTGGCTACTCAGATTCTCACTTTGCTGGATGTGTTGATTCACGCAAATCAACATCATGATACATTTTTATGATGGCCGGTGGAGCTGTATCATGGAGGAATGCCAAGCAGACCTTGATTGCCACTTCCACTATGGAAGTTGAGTCTGTCTCCTGCTTTGAGGCTACTTTACATGGTGTATGGCTTAAGAGTTTCATTTCTGGGCTTAGAATTATGGATTCTATCTCTAAGCCATTGAGAATATATTGCGACAATTTAGCTGCTGTTTTTATGGCTGAAAACAACAAAAGTGGGAGTCGAAATAAACACATTGACATTAAGTATTTAGCTATAAGGGAACGTGTTAAAGAAAAGAAAGTGTTCATTCAGCACGTCAACACTGAGTTGATGATCGTTGATCCTTTGACTAAGGGCATGCCACCGTTTAAATTCAAGGATCATGTAATGAATATGGGACTTGGTTCCATTATGTAGTTTCTTATTGTATGGACAATGTTATTTTCATGAAATTCTTAATTATTGTGATGCTTTCCTCATATTTATGTGCACCTTAATTTGATTTGAGAGAATTCATCTATGTAGGACCAAGAATAAACATAAGGTTTATTGATTAAGAAATTGTTGCCACATAAATTATAATAAGAATAAATACATAGTAATACATGGAAGATAATACTCGTCATTAGAGGACTTATCGCCATGATTCATGTATCTATTACTTAATGCAGATTATCAATGGGTTTTAAGATGAGACATTAAGATTGGAAGTATGGACCAAGTGGGAGAATGTTAAGCTCCCTCTCCCAACGGCTTTCTAGAAACCAATTGCAGTAATTTCTGGAAACCAACTGCAGTGATTTCCTCAATTTATGGAAGCCAACTGCAGTTATTTCCTTAAATTATGGAAATTAACTGCAGTTAATTAATTTCTTGTTGGGAGCTTCTGGAGTGGTCCATTACTCCCTCTGCAGTTCTCTACCATGATCTATGGAACACTTGACACACAGCCAATAGAAGCTTGATAGAAGCTTGGCTATATATACTTTTGTTTGGTCCCCAAGCTCACTAACTCAACCCCCTTCAGTTTTACACCATCAAGTTAGAGTGGGCAGAGCTTGGAAGTGCCAAACGAGATTTGGGAACAATCTGCCTGCCTCTATATAATTCTTAAGCCCCGGTCTTCTCCACTGATTTACTACCTATGTGTTGTTTTTGGCATTCAATGTACTTTTTGTAGTTTTTTGTGTTGCTCTAGCCTGCGTGATTGGCATAGCTACCTGTTGTTGCCTACCCTGCATTATTGCAATTATCTACGCTATGGCTGATCAATATAGCAAAATGGTTGGAGTTTGCCAATACGATGTTTTCATTCATATGGTGGGTTGTTGAGCTTTTGCAAAGGTAGTTGATGCCAGAGGGTTCGAACTGCAAACGAGCTCAGGATCTCGTACTGTAAAGAAGGATAGTTATATCAAGTGCAGAGGAAGAAATAAATTTGTGATCTCTGTTAGCGTGGAACCTGTGACTTCCAAGAGAGAAGAGCAAGTTTCGTTTTCCAATATCCCATACAACAACAAATTTGGGAGTGTGAGCAAGCATCAATGGTTGGAGGTATTTCTTCTTGGTTATTAAAGTTTATTTCAATTTTTTTTTAAGTGTTTTATTCCGCATTAAGGAATCATTATCAAGCCATTAAAGAATCGTTATTATGCTCTTAGACATAATATGTAACAAAGCATGGTTTATATGTTTTAGGTTATATCAATTTTCATGCGAAGTTTATAAACATAGACCATTTCGATTACAATATTCCTATGCTGCGATCGATAGGGACTAATGAGGAAACCTATGTGTCATAGTTGAAAGGGCAGTTTCCATTGAATACTTGATATCTACCTGATATGCTTTGTGATGGTGAAACTTATCTACTTTTTATAAAATGATTATAAATATTTAATTTAATACTTTTGACTAGATGCATAAGTCCAATTTATTCACCATCCAAAACCTTTAAAATAGAAAGTACATTCATAGAAAGCATTGAGTAATTATAACAATTTAATATTTGTTGGAGTAGATATAATGATAATGAACAACTTACATGATTCAATGGAACTCTTAATATTCATAAAAAAAAAAAGAAAAAAAAAAAGAAAAAGAAAAAAACAAACAAACAAACAAACCTGAAAGCCATAATACTGAAATGGAAAAATCAAAACATATCCCATTAAAATGATTAGATTCTTATTGTTTATCTCATACTAATGATTTAAATAACACTTTGTCGAAGTTATTTATTTGGTAACAGTTTAATGTCAAATCCTACCAAAAATGAAATTTATGTTCAGGAAGAGGACATCAAAGATTCATTTTTTAATAATTATGATCTAAAATTGAGATGTTGTCAAAGAAATCAGAACTCCTTAGTTAAAACTTGGGGCTTGCATCTCCAAAATTGGGACTATCTAGAACTGTCAGATTGAAACACAAGAGATTTAAGGTGTTGTTAAAATCATATTTTTCTCCAGGGTTGAGAAAAATGTTGTTAAAACATGTGTTTTCACACTGATTACATAATCAGATGGAAGTAGAAGGTAATGAGCGTTGTGCTAATGAGGTTGAGATAAGATCAAGGCAGCAAATTACAAATAAAGTTGTATTGAATATCAATCATAATGATGCCCCTTAGTATCAACAATGCCTATTGATTATCTACTTTCACTAGCCATAACTTAACCCATTGTATGGTCATGAAATGCCTATTCATTATACAAAATATTATATAGTCTGTGGACATATTGTTTGGGAAATTGTAAAATTATAGAAAAATTTGACACTAAGCCAATAGAAATTGCAATATCAACCCACCAGGTAGCTCTGCTTTTACTATTCAATGACTCAAAAAGGTTGACTTATGAAGAATCAAATAATTGTATATGGAAAGTACCAGATTATTTTAAAGGATCTAGTGACTCAAAAAATAGGAAAAACTAATAATTTTAAACTCAATGGTAGGTTCACATACAAAGCTGCAAGGATTAAAATTTCACTTCCACAAATAGATGAGAAGAAGAAATTAATTAAATAAAATGTGGCGATCCTATTATAATAGAATGTTACCAAAAAAACTTGGTTGTATCTAAAGTATTGGAATAGGAATTTGGTTGTATCTGAAGTATTGGAATGTTACCTGAGAAACTTGAAGTGGCAAGTTGGGTTGTTGGGCATCCAGGCCTGCTCGCATATTCCACTCTGACACCTTCAATACACTAGGGAGGATCACTAGAGTTGTATGTCCTTGTTGAGGTTACAACAATTCGATGATCAGTCTTACACTGAGGTAATGAACATCATATACAGGCTACAACCAAATCCCAATACAAACCCACCAATTAGATAGGGTGTACACTCAAATTTCCATTTGATACAACAATTGCACAACATTCAACGTAATTTGTGAATAGGGATCATGGAAACCCTAAACCATAAGAAAAGTTAGATTGCAATTTGCAAATTGCACGTGTCATCAGATTAAATTTTCATATAAATCGTATTAGTGGAGCCGCAGATGGTAGCTGGAGAGTTACTCCCATTAATGGAAAGTACTAGGGTAGTAGGTAGTGGGACACTAAAGCACTTAAATAACCTTTAAGTTCAAACTGTGTTGTGTATCAGTCTCATTTCCCACTCCTATGACATAAGGCATTATAGATTTTTACGTTTTACTTGTGAAATTAGACGTCATTTTGATGGGTTGCATAGGTATACCACACGCCAAACCTGACATGGAAAGTTTTTTACCTGCCATCAAATATGTTCTGAAACAAAAAATACATCTCGCGAGATGTCCAATTCCAAGCCTGGCCAACACTATAAGTTTATCATATAAAATAAATCTTAACTAATTAAAACATAATCCCATATATTAACACTCAAAACTACACCATTGTCACTATAAAAGACCATAACATAAGTGCATGCTTGCTTGATCATGTTATCTAAAAGGAGAATCCACGTGGATTGGTGGCTATGAGTCCTTGTCTTCCTCCCCAACATGTTTTTTATCCAAGACTAAAACTCTGTTATCCAACTTCTCTAGTTTATCCAGAATTTGGCATAGATCCTACACTTATGCACCCATTGTTGACATATACTTCTTAGAGACTCTAGAATGTCTTCAGTCACACTTCGGTTCAAGGTATCAATTTTAAAGTTGTGCCCTTCGTTAGCTAATTTGTCTACAACTTTTTAACCATTTCTCCTAACATGGGATAGAATGGGAGGTGTGATTCCTTCCAAAAGCTTTGCTACCTTGCTAAGCTACTATGAAATTTCCAACTATTTGAGACTTTGACTTTAGAAGGGTGTGAGCCATATTGGAATTTTCCAATCATCTAAATTATTTTTTTAAAGTTCCCTTCTATTATATATATATTTTTTAATTGCTTCTTTTGGCGATAAGTAATCCATGTTCCAAAGCATATAATTCACTAACATTTTTGTTGTCTATCCTAAGATATCCTGAGTAAATATGAATTATGTGACATATACTTGTTATGAAAATACCCCCAAAAATGGTCGGTCCTAGATTACCTTTTGAGGCTCCATCAAAGTTTAGTTTTAGATAACTAGTTGGGGGAGGATATAAATAGTTGGGACTTGAAGAGCTTGGAAGAGACAAATGAGCTTGACTATAAGTGATGGATTGGTGGAGATTTAATGGAGAAAAAATGTGTTTTTCTTGATGATAGCAATCCCAACCTTGGGAGGTCTATGGGATTAGTAAGATAGTTTCACTGGTCTTATTTAACATAGGATGCTAGATGAAATCCTTGGAGCTATTTTATTTTAAAATATTCTTTGATTTTTTTTTCTTCAGGTTTTCCATAAGATAAATTTTGGAAAGAGTTTCCAATTTCTATTTAGTATTAGATTAGAGAAAGGGGTATATCTCCATTCCTCTATGGTTGATAATAGGTTTCTTTTGTTTCGCTATGATTGTTGAAAAACAATAGCCATGTGAAACCATAGCTTAGAAGGAAACTCATGCATGTTCATTAGGTTCTAAATAGTCTCAAGGTTGGCACAACAAAGGTGGCATATAGAGAGCCCTTGAAAGCCTTTTTTCTGAAGCTTATCTCAAGGTAATGTTTTGTTAAGCATAAGTAACCCGAGGAATAAATTTAGCTTAATCCATAGCTTAAAATTCCAAAGATTCTTCCATTTGTTTTGGGAATTATTTCATGTCACGCTAGAAAGGATTTTATAGGCTTCCTTGAGATTTAAGGTTCCTGAATTACCATGCCCCCATCTTAAAATATCTAGCCCTTATTGGGTCTTTGTTTTCTTCTTTTCCAATTCTATTTTTAATTCAGTTCGGGTGTCTTGGTTTATGTATTTTTTCCAAAGTGAGCAATGCTCCAATTGATGCCATTGCTTTGGTTCCTGTGAGTGAGTCCATATTGAGCTACAATGACTTTTCTTTGAGAGATAAAATGGATTTTTATATTTTTCACTTCCCCTACCTACCCTAGCTCAGTCCATTGGTCCCATAAATATTCCAAAAAAGAGCTAAGTTTCCATCTCTAACTTCCCAAAAGTTGTTCTTTGGATAAGGTACATGTTTCTCCGAGTTGTATTCTAAAGAAGTGAACCTTTGATATTTACTTCCATCTGTATAAGTTATGTTTCCTCTATATTCGATGCATATTTTTTTTTCAAACTTTACTCCACAAAACTGTTGGATTCTATAACTATCTTCACCAAGTTTTTGCTTTATGGGATTGGATGAGAATTTCAAGTCCCTCAAACCCAATCCACAAAAATTTGGGTTTGAAAATATTGTCCCAAGCCACGAGGGCCCATTTTCTTTCCTAAGTTGGCCCTCCCCAAAGAAAGGTTCTCTAGATATTCTTGATTTTTTTTAAAATGACTTTGGGGGAAACCATAGCTGAAAGTAAGTAGG
Source organism: Pinus taeda (assembly GCA_000404065.3). Lineage (NCBI taxonomy): Eukaryota > Viridiplantae > Streptophyta > Pinopsida > Pinales > Pinaceae > Pinus > Pinus taeda. The sequence continues at coordinate 126,463 of APFE031575396.1, read as the reverse complement.
GAGAAAAATCTTGCAAGACATATTTCACAAGAATGAGACTACTTGGAAGGTTGAGTGATCTAAAGGTCCAACAATATTTTTTTCTCAAATTTTAAGAGAAAATCTTCCCAAACCTTTTGTCGAAGAGGGCTTTCCACCAAAGGGGCACCAAGATATTTGGACAAAAGGGACTCCTTTAAATGCTTAAGAGTCTAGAAATATGAAATTGAAAGTCAGAGGGAGTATTGAAGAAGAAAATTTTTGATTTAGCTAAATTTATAGAGGTACTAGAAGCTTTGAAGAATTTGTTAAATATAGTACTAAAGGCGATAACTTCTCTAAGAGTAGGACAATAAATGAGGAGCATGCCGTCAAAAAATTGTTGGTGAGTAGAGGAGAGTTTATAAATCCAGTAGGAATACCTTTATGAGCACTTTCTAGGTTAACATCTTTTAAGGCATGTCCCAATCCCTCTAACATTAGAATTAATATAGAATGAGAAATACGGTCTCCTTGCATGATACCTTTAGAGGGGAAAAATGGGGTTGAGGGGGAACTATTTACAAGAATGGAGAATAAAGGTTTTGTGACAAGAGCCATGACCTAGTGAATCCAATATTCCTTGAAACCAAAAGATTTAACCATATGAAAATTGAATTGCTAGCTAAGCTAAGCATAATGTTTTGACATATATAGTTTAATCAACATTTCATGGGTTTCCAAATATTTAAGTGAATAATATATTCATGGACCAAAAAAATCTTGTTATGATTTTCCTACCTTTGCCATAGCCAATTTGTTTATGAGAGATGAGAATAGGAAGGATAGGTTTGATTCTAATAGAAATCACTTTAGAAATGAATTATAGGCTACATTACATAGTGCAACCATGGAAAAAATCAAAGGGAGAATCAAAGTGAGCACCTTTGGGGATGAGAGAGGTAAAGTTGGCATCCAAGGATGAGAGGATGGAGGAGGAAGCCATAGAATATTCCACCAATCTCCATATGTCTTCTCCTATGACTTCCAACAATCTTGGAAGAAATCAATAGTGAAACCATTGGACCTTGATGATTTGTTTCTAATCATTCCCATGAAAGTTTCCTTTACTTATTTTAGAGGTCTCCCTTGATATCATTATGTGTTTCTTCGAATTAACTGACTTTGGAATATGCTTTGTTATTTTCTGGACGGAAAGCCTTCAGTCTTTGATTGGTTCTATTAGGATGTCCTTAAAAATGATATACTAACTCATTAGTTATTTCCTCATCGTTTTCAAGATTCATATTTTGAGAATTTCTAATGCTCACAATTCTATTGCACTACCCAGGTTAAATCATGGATTTGTGAAAAAAATGGTTATTCCTTTCTCGGTATTTAAGCCATTGGATTGTTTATTTATGGCTCCATAAAATTTCTTCTTGGTTAAGACACTCTTCTAGCTTCTTAGTGGTTCAATTCTTACATCATTCTCTCCTCAATGATAATTCATTGTAGATATTTCATATATATTTTCCAATCTCTTCTTTTCCTCATGGATGCTTCTAAATGCTTTAATATTCCATTCATTTGTATTTATTTTGAGATATCTTAGCCTATTCTAAAAGAGGTACATAATAGTTCCATCCATGCTTTTCGATTATTTCCACCAAGCTTCAATGTTTCTTAAGAAATAAGGGTACCTTAACTAGAATATTCAAATATGAAGGGTTTATGCTTCAAACTTCCTTTCTAATCTAATAGAAGTCTTATTGGCCACTAATCTGACCCATTACAAGGTAGAATAGAAGCTTCAAAGTTAATTCTAGTCAGTAAAAGATATTCAAAGAAAAGGAATCAGTCCAAATGAGAAGAAATTTGAGAAGATCAGCCCCTTTTGTTGTTCTAAGTAAACATGTCATTGTTTGTTTCCATGTATATCAAATTAGAATGATTTAAAAATACCACAAAGAGAGAAGCATATTCATCCAATATTCTTATACCTCCTCTCTTCTTATTAAGAGAATTTATCATATTAAAATATCCTCTAATGATCCGAAATTTTCCGCCAATGATGTTGGAAATATTTTGAATATTTTAAAGGGGAATCTTCTTGTATAGATAAGAATTAGGTCCATAAACAGTAGTAATGAAGCTAGTACTCGTGGAGCCTATTAGACATAATCTAGCTATAATAGTTCTTGGAGAAGAAAATGCATCAAGAAGTCAAATCATAGAAGGATTCCAAAGAATGGCTATGCCTCCTGAGGCCCCTTGAGTATAATTTGCAATTGATTGACTAACTTTCCATATTTCATTGGAATTTTTTTCCATTGATTCCATAGAACATCCAGTTTCTTGTAGCATTATAATATCTAGATATTCTTGCATGATTATGTTTTTAAGGAGTCTTTGTTTGGTATTTATATTAACCCCCTTTATATTCCAAGAGATCAATTTCATTTATAACTATGAGGGGAGGGTTGGTAAGTCTTTTTCATTAAAATTACCTTTCCTATATTGACTAGATGCTTTCCCTTTTCCTATATTAGATGTTTATTATCTTTCCTACCCTTTATCTTATTTTCCTTTGCAAGCTTTGTTTTCTCTTTGTTTATATTACTTTTGATCCCAAAAGAAGAAGTAGGAGGAGGAGAAGAACAATTATCATGGTGTTGGAGGAGCTAGTCCGTTTAAACGATTAGTCTGATGGAAAAAGGCTAGTCGGCCCAGTCAGCTAGCCCTAATATAGTCAGCCAAGGCTAATTAATGACATATTAAGCATCATGATTAGTAAAACAATTAAGACTTGCATAACTCTCCTTCCTTCCAATCAACATACATACATACATACATATATATATATTATATATATATATATTATATATATATATATATGTGTGTGTATGTGTGTTGTTGTGATGTGTGTGTGTGATGTGTATGTGTGTGTGTGTGTGTGTCTGCATAAAATGTAACAGGATGTTTCAATACATAATAAATAATATATCCATGCATCTTGGCTATCTCTCCATTACTATGTTTCTCATACCCTTATATGCTTACTATGCAATTGCTCAAATTTTGTTTGCTGGTAACGATGTATGCTTTTCACTAGATTACAACATTGGTTCAATTTCTAGTAGTCAGAACTTGGGTCATATATTATGCTAGTAACATTAGATGAGATACAATTATGGTGGGAAGCAAATATTAATAATTATTTGAAGAAATATGCATGAAGGAATAAATTGTCAATTGCAGAAACCAGAGCTAACGTTTTCACAGAAGCACAAGAGAATTTTATAGAAGGTTCTCTAGTAGAGATTAAAAAGTTCCTCGACAACATCGCCCATGAAAAACCTCAAAATGAAATTGACACCCGATTATTATTCAAATTTTCGAACGATGGTCGAATACAATTACATGAGTGGCTTGAGTAGATTATGGAAGACTACTGTGAAGAGCAAGCCCTATAAGATCATAATTCAATTGAACATATAAAAACCATATTTTACAAAGACTTACACAACAATTTCTTCTATACAATTCCAACCCTACCACACAAATTTCTTCTTGACAAAGGCGCAGACCATATTTTCAAGTACCGATCATTGTTAGGGACACCAACCAACACCGACTAGAGGAAGGAACAAACAAATTGGTGCAAATTCCTTGATGCCCACTATAAAGATACAAAAGAAGCATGGGACTATTTCTTAAGCAAATAATTATGGCTAACGGATAGTCCCTTGCGAATCGACACTAGTCAGGTCGGCATGGGGGGGTAACAGGTCGTGAGAAATAAAGAAGGAAAATGGAAAAAGGAGATAAAATCGGAGAAGTACTTATAACCAACAAAGATGGAAGGAAGGAAGGAAAGATTTGTTGGGTTGCTCGTTTTTCTCCGTTGCACATCTTCTAGTCGATGTGTATACGAAAATTAAATTTCTAAGGTTTGTTGGGCTCAAAAGCTTCACTAGTTTGTATGGGACCTTCATTTTTCATGGTTTGAATGAATTATTTGGTTCAAAGCTTGTGGTAATGATTATAATATATTGTTGTTTCAACATGTGTGGAATTTGATCATTGACCTTTATTATATGCACAACTCCACTAGGGTATCTATTTCCTATATGTGAACAAGGGAGTTTATTATCCTTTTTCCTTTCCTTCTTGTAATGTAAATCTACAACATATAGGAGGTTGTTTAAAGTATTTATGGTTGCTAACTAGAGTTTTTCCCTCTTTTAAGATTAAAAGATTCAATTACGTCTATAATTCTTATTAGATATAGGATGAACATCATTACTTTACTTCGCAAATTTAAAGGAGACTCGCAAACTCATGCTTTTCTATATAAATATAAATGAATTGGATTGGATGTAGGCCCAATTGGGACTGAAATTTGTTCTTTTACATTAGCTTGACTAAATGTTGATATTATATAACCTGATTTTACAATAGACTAACTTGGTTATCATTTATAATGATTTTGAATGTTCATTTTAACTCTATTTTCTAGGTCAAAGTTTTTAGGCTTTTTTTTTTTTTTTTTTTTTTTTTTTTTTTTTTTTTTTTTTTTTTTTTTTTTTTTTCGTTTGATTTTATGGGAACTTCCTTTGAGAAACGTTCCTCGAGGTAGGGAGTTGTGGTGTATAACATGAGCTATTTTGGCTTACAAGTAAGGGATCGTGGTGCAGAACATGAGATGTATTTGGCTTATGTGTTGGTTTAGAGGTGTTTCTATTCTGCCAAAATCGTTCAAAACTTTCTCCTAGCTTCATCCCTTGTTTGAAATATTCCACTTTGATTGAATTTTATATTGTTAATGTTAAAAACTACTAGGAATTCACATACTATTTTGTGGCTCTGATTCCAAAAGTTAAGGGTTCATTGCATCTTAAAAGAAACATCAACACTAGAGAGCCATCACATTCAATCAAGGATCCATACCTATATTCACCAACCATCCATTTCCAAATTTCCAGGCTAGCTAGTTCCCTAAAAGGGTATAAGACAAAACTAAAGTTGCAAGTACAATGTTGAAATTGCTAAGCATTCCCTCAATTGACATATTGCAACTCAAATCAATAGGATAGTGAAAGCGAAGTTCACTTTACTTTTAACACCATGTTATTTCTATCACTGAAATTGTAACATATCACATATGTCTTCATCTATGCTCTTTCTTCATATGTTATTTCCTTACGACGTTCCTTTGCAACATCTGGTGCAATTGCTAGTTAGAGCTTCTAGCAAATTGACATCATTTATTTTAGTGAAAATACCTCTATACGATATCTCAAATTTGAAAACAAAACATAACAAAAAAAAAATTAACATGTAAATCAACTAAATTATAATATAAGTTTATTTATGGTAATTATAATTAATTATTTGAAATCAATCCGCACCCCAAAAAAAAATCACTGTGAAATTTAAATTTTATATATGTCTCTTAGATTTAATGCTAGCCTCTATCATACTAGTGCATATGATGCATGGTGTCAGTGAGGTCTTTAAAAGGGATATATTGGGTACTTGGGAAATTATGAGTTCGAGTGTGAGAGGATATTTTTGTGCACACTAATTGCATATTTGCAATGATGCTAGATATATGTGTCTTGCAATTGCTCATTTCAGTGATATGGAGTGGTATCTAGGTGTATGGCATGGTGATGAATTTAACTACATGGCTGAGATTGATAGATAATGGGGACAATAACCTTAATTGGAGTCATGTGCCACATATGCTCACTCAGGGTTAAAACTTTGGATTTGATCCTCTTTCTCTTTGGTTTTATGTAGTTGATTTATGCCTTCTAGGCACACCAATTATTCCTTATGAGACACAAACCATGAATTGTGACTATCCTCACTTTTCCTTGCTTAGAATTTGAGGCTTCAAGCACCATGAGGCCCTCCCAAGGGACATATTTATGTTAGAAGTTGTAGCAAGAAGGGCTCAATTTGATTTGTGCCTTAGTCAAATTGAGTAATTTGCTTTTCCACATCAGAAGGATGACTTAGATTGTAGTTAGCTAGAGTGACATGGCCTTGTTTACTAGTTAAGTTAGTAAATTCAGGTTATAGGCTTGGAGTAGGGTTGTTCATGTAGTGATTGCTAAAATTTAGCAATCAAGTTCAGTTATTTTTAGTTGAACTCAGTTAAATGAGCTCAAGTAATTAATTGAGTTAGTTGAGTAGTAGAACTATGGTTAACTCACTGATCTCTCAGTTAAACTTGTCAATCAACTAAAAATAGCCCAGACATACATGTAATTCAAATTTCCTAGTTGGAGTGGAGGAAAAGGAACATTATAATTATCAGTTGTATACTAATTGAGTGTACAGGCTTGACAGTTAAGCAGGTGATCAATTTCTTGGGAATTGCACAAGGAAATAGGGAATTATTCTATCCTTTAAGAGCTAATTTCCTTAAGGATTGCATAAGGAAATAGGAAGAAGTCGAAGCCTTGAATTTTCTAAGTGTTGGCTAGAGAAAGATAGTCAACAAGAGAACCTGTTTACAGTGCAGGGTGTGCTTCAGAGTTGAAGCAAGAAATTGTAATAGTTTCATTCTCACCTAATTAATGAAAAGCAGCAGAGGGGTTTTTCCCAGTTGGATTCCCTTGCAAATCATTGTGTTCTTGCGGTTTTTATACTTGCATGTCATTGCATGTGTTTCTAAATTGTGATTTCCATTCCGCAGAATAATAGAGAAAATATATAATCTCTTGTTTTTAGTTTGAATTCATCAGTAGTAGAAAATTTATATTAATTTCTCCATGAAATCAGAGCATGAAAACATAATAGAAACTAGTCAATAGATCTTCTCCTTTAGAAATTTTTATTTGCAGATTCAGCGAAGCAGGTTTTCTTTCGTGCGGGAAAATGTCTTTCAAAGGATTAAGATAGGAGTATGCCTTGGAGGGAACCTTGAATTTTATAGCTTGGAAGGATAGGATTGAAGTTGGACTTGATGATAATGGAGTGTTGGAGTACACCAAAACTGAAATTCCAAAACCAACGGTATCGGATGCACAACAATTAGCCCAGTGGAAGAGCGATACTGCAAAATCTAGGAGGATCATCCTCGAGGGTATGATAGAACACATAGTCTCAAATTTACATGGACAAGAAACTCCATTTTCTAGGTGGAAGACCATCACTGAGCTATTTGAAAATAGTAGTGATGCCAGGAATTGGAATTGAGGGACAAGCTCAAAACATCTGATTACAGAAAAATGAAACTATTGCACGTTACCTCTCTAGGTTCACTCAATGTCGAGATGAACTTGGAGGAGTTTGAGAAAATATACCATCTTCGAAGCTAGTGAGCCTTGTTACATGTCAATTTGTTTCCATGACACTTGATCAGTTTATGGGTCTTTTTACCATCTGTGAACATGTTTGAATCAACTCCCTCAAAAGTCAAACAACTCAAAATATTTTGAAGTAGATGAGAAATTTGAGAAAAATCGTTGTCACACCTTGTTAAGTTCCACATGCGTCGTTTTCTCTAGAGTTTTCAGCGCATGCGTTGAAATTGACTCTGAGAATAGTGTAGAGTTGCGCTTTGTTTGCCACTATAAACCTGTGTATGTGAATTCTAGAAAGTACAAATAAAAAGTAAATTCTAGAAACATAGTTGGTCGAATATTTCCCAACTGAAAGATTCCAGGTGATGGCTATTCGAACTTTAACCCTTAGATGATGCATCTTCATCCCTTTTCTCATGGTAACCTAATCCCTCAATTAAGGAGTCTCATCCTTCTCTTTTGGATCTAAAACTTCCTCCTCTTGGCTTATAAAATGACTAAAGGGTAGAGGGACTGAAGAGGCCAGAACTCAGAGAAGACAAAATTATGTTGTTGGCTTGAGATTGGAAAGCTTGTCATCTAAGGAGGAGATTGAAGGCATTTGGAAGGGACCTCAAGGAATCAAGGCGAAGGTTGTAAGGCTCCTCTTAATCTTTGATTAATACAAATGAACAATTTCTCCCATTGATTTGTCTTATTGGAATGATGAATGGTTTACAAATGTTTATAATTTTTATTAAGGCAAATTCAATTCCTATTTTCCTTGAACATTAGGTTAAGTAATTTGGATTATTAAATCGCATGTGCTTTTGATCCTTTTATGGTCGATGTTTGCAGGTCTTATCAAGCATTGAAGAGCTACATCGAATCACAACAAGGAACCTTCATCAAGCATTTTGTGAAAGAGGCAAGAGGCTCATCCATTAGCTTTAATTCTTATAATTCAAATGAGTTTGACTTAGGGAAAGAGTCAGTTCAATTGTCTTGCTTGTTTCTAGTTTCCATTAAGGATCTAGGGAGATCACTCTTATCCGCGAGAGGGATTGTCTGGTGTAACAAGCCTAGCTCTCCTAAACCTTCCAAAATCCTGTCACAACTACTAGGTATCTATAAATGGAAGGGAAAATTTACCAAATTGGGAGATACTTTGGTTTGATTTGGTGCCAAAATAAATTTGAAGGAACACCAGAGCTGGAGTAACATCCAAAGCTGATGAGGAAGATAATTTTGCCTTGGTTGGGGATGGAAAGAAAGCTAAGGGCAAGAAGGCCCAAATAAAGCTAGAGTCCAGCTAGAATAATGGCTAGAAGAAGGACCTAAGCAAGATACAATGTTTTCAGTGCCACGAATATGGGAACTATGCAACAAAGTGTGCGTACAAGAAGTTTAACAATAAGCTTTCCGGTGGAGCAATAGGTGAAGAACGTACCTAACAATTAAAATTAGACTTTACCATGGTTGCATGCATGACGATAATTGTAATGGGGAGTGTGTGGTACCTGGATTCTGGTGCATCGTTCCATATGACAGGATAAAGAATTCTTTAGTATCCTAGAGTAGAAGGATCTCTAAATGCACATAGAACTTGGGGATGATGGGAGGTATAGTACCAAAGGAATTAGAAATGTAACCTTTAAGAGGGAGTCAGGCTCCCATCTTCATCTTAAAGATGTTATGTATGTACCTGGGCTAAAGAAAAAATTGATCTTTATAGTTTTATTGGAGGATAGAGGTTATGATGTTGTTTTTAGTAAGGGGAAATCATTTTTAAGACATGTAGCTACTATGCAAGTGGAATAGATTGGAGTTGGAGCGAAAAATATCTGCAAACTTGAGCTAAAAGCTTGTGTTGCACTGAGTAGCAAGAAAGAAAAATTGTAGAGTCAAGATATTGGATAATTTTGGCATAGGTGCATCGAATACATACCCCACGGGACCTTAAAAATCATGCAACAGATTACCATTGGTCTCCCAAAATGTACACTTGACTAGCATGATGTCTGTAAGGGATGCACATTAGGGAAGTATGTTAAATACACCTTCTAGGGCCGAGATAACAAATATGGAGCAATCTTGGAGTGAGTCCACTTTGATGTCTGTGGACAATTTTCTATAACCTCTACAACAAAATATAGGTATTATGTAATTTTTGTTGATGACTTCTCTAGAAAATGCTAGATTTTCTTCATGAGAAAAAAGGATGAAGTTTTTTCCAAATTTGTTCAATTCAAAGCATTGGTTGAAAAGGAGACATGTTAGAAATTGAAAGCCCTGAGAGGTGACAATGGAGGAGATTTTGTTTCTAATACCTTCATGGAATTTTGTGCTAAAGAGGATATTATAAGAGAACTGATAACACCCCATAACCCACAACAAAATGGGGTGGAGGAAAGGAAAAATAGAAGCATACTAGGAGTAGCAAGAGCCATGTTGCATGATCAAGGGATGTCATTACATCTATGGGTAGAAGCATGCAACACCACAAATTATTTTTAGAATAGGAGTCCTCATAGAATACTTGGCATGATCACACCCGAAGAAGATTTCTATGGGAGGAAGCCAAATATATCTCATTTTCAAATTTTTGGAGCTATTGTGTATTGTCATCTCTCCAGGGATACCAGGAATAAATTCGAGCCTACAATTGAGATGAGGGTCATTATAGGATACAAATATATTCCACATAACTATAGGGTTTATTTTCGCTCACTTAGGCTAACAGTGGTGAGGAGAGATGTCAAATTTGATGAAGAGAAGGCTATGAGATGATCTCTAGAGTAAGATTTTAGTATCCCACCAAAGGAGGAGCTTCTAGCTCCAAAGGAGGAACCTCCCACAGAGCTTTAAGACATTGTGGAGCAGCCACATGTGGAGGAGCAGATAGGAGGCTGAGTGGAGGCACCCACCCAAATAGAATCTTCCAGAGAGGGAAGGAAGACAACCGAAGAGGTTGGCAGATTAGTGTAGGATGTGCAGGAACATGTGGGAGCTCCTACATCCTTGCGTAGGCAGAGGACGTCACGAGACATATACACTAGGTATATGGCTCTCATGACAGAACTCATTGAGTCAGAGCTTTATTCATTTGAGGGAGAAGTTTCTCAACCAATATGGGTTGATTCCATGGCGGAGGAGTATGAATCCATCACGAAGAACAATGTATGGGATGTGGTGTTGAGACTAGAAAATAAGTCAGTGGTTGGTTCTAGATGGATTTAGAAAGTGAAGCATATAGTTGATGGGAGTATCGAGAAGTATAAGGCCAAATTTATGGCCAAAGGCTTCTCGCAAGTAGAGGGAGTTGGCTATGAGGAAAAAATTCCCCCTATGGTAAGATATTACTCAATCAGAACCATTTTATCATTATTTGCATATATGGGGTGGAAGATCCATCAGATGGATGTGAAGTTCGCCTTCCTTAGGTTGGGTGTGGAGCTTGATTATCTTCCTGACCGTTCAGATGTATTTTGTTTCAGTCATGTTGGATCCCTATTCCTAATGAGGCAGGAACACTGCCCGTTTAATTCTCCTCAGGGGGTACAAGGGAGGGGCAACAATGAATTTTATGAGACCCCCTAGCGGGGGTTTGAGGGTAGCACCCCTAAAGCTAAAAATAGATGAAAAAATTGCCTTGTAAAATATTGTAATTTTTTAGTCAATCTGGACCGTTCATTAGGTAGATGATCCGACATAGAAGTTATGATAATTTAGTTTTTTTTTTACCTAGAAGGAAACCCTCGATTTATATGAGGGAATTGTATTACAATTTTGTTTTATTATTCTGAACGAGGAAGAGAGAGTAGACTGTGTGAGAGAAAAGAGGAAATTATGTGGATCCGTCGTAGGTTGTATCTCTTAATTTTACCAGATAATATAAAAGGAAGGGTTGGCTATTTCTCCGTAGATGTAGCCCAAATTGGGTGAATCACGTATATATGTGTATCTCTTGTTTTATGTGTTTCTACAATATTTTGTGTATTTCATTGAAACTCTATTAATTATTTTCTAACACCTAAATGGTGTTGTTCAAGAAGAAATTTACATAAATAAGCTAGAGGGATTTGAGACATATGACAGGGAGACACATGTGTGCAAACTTAGGAGAGCCTTGTATGGTCTCAATCAGGCACCCCATGCATGGTACACTCGGATCGACACATACCTTAGTGGATTGGGCTTCACCAAAATTGAAGCAAATGCCAATGTTTATCACATTGTGGTAGATGGCAAGTTTCTTATCTTAGAATTGTATTTTGATGACTTGATACTTATAGGGGATGAGCAGTTGATCCACTCTTGTAATGAGCACCTTGTAAGAGATTTCGAGATAAAAGACATGGGATTGATGCATTAATTCATTAGGCTAGAAGTATGGCAAGGTGATGATGAGTTAGGGAAATTATTCCTCTGAAATACTTCAGACATTTGACATGGACAACTGCATGCCTATAGACACACCTCTAGCTACAAACTGGAGGAAGGAGCATGGTTCTTCAGGAGAGGTAGAGATTCTACCATCTATAAACAACTTGTGGGATCCTTGATGTATCTAGTGAACACAAGTTCCAACATATGCTATGCATTTAATTAGCTAAGTCAAGCCATGGTGAAGCCTACCAAGCTGTAGTGGAAGGAAGCAAAGCATGTGCTAAGATACCTCAGAGGCACAAACGAGTATTTTTTGTGGTATAGGAGGACAGATGGCATGAAGCTCCAAAGCTTCACTGATGTAGATTAGGCAGAGAGTCCATCAGACAAGAAAAGTACTTCAGGTGCTATCTTCAATGTTGGGTCTGCAACTATTTCCCGGTATAGTAGGAAACAAAGGTCTGTGGTACTTAGTTCAGCAGAGGCTGAATACATGCCTACAAGTTAAGTAGCATGTGAGGCCATATGGATGAGGAAAATACTTGTGGGTCTTTTCAGTCAAGAGATGGATTTGATAGTAATTTATTGTGATAATCATAGTTGTATTAAACTCTTTGGGAATCCAATATTTCATGTTAGGTCCAAGCACATTGATATTAGGTACCATCACTTCATGATTACATGAAGAGGAGAATTATGATGCTACAATACATTCCAAACGAGGAACATGATGTAGATATCTTTAGAATGACATTGTCAAGATGCAAATTTGAATTCCATAGGTGCAGGATGGGGGTGGTTCAAAATCTCTTTCTTGCTAAGAGGGAGTGTTAGAAATTGTAGCAAGAAAAGCTCAATTTGACTTGTGCTTGGTCAAATTGAGTAATTTTATTTTCCACATCAATAGGATGACTTGGATTGCAGTTAGCTATAGTGACATGGTCTTGTCTACTAGTTACGACAGTAAATTCGAGTTATAGGCTTGGAGTAGAGTTGTGCATGTAGTGATTAATAAAATTTAGCAATCTAATTCAGTTATTTTCAGTTGAACTCAGTTAACTGAGCTCAATTAATTAATTGAGTCAGTTGAAGTTCAGTTGAGTAGTAGAACTACGGTTAATTCACTGATCTCTCAGTTAAACTAGTCAATCATCCAAAAATAGCCCAGGCTTGCATGTAATTCGAATTGCCTAGTTGGAGTGGAGGAAAAGGCACATTGTAATTATTACTTGTATATTAGTTGAGTGTACAACCTTGATAGTTAAGTAGGTGATCAATTCCTTGGGAATTGTGCAAGGAAATAGGGAATTATCCCATATTTTAGGAGCTAATTTCCTCAAGGATTACGCAAGGAAATAGGAGGAAGTTGGAGCCTTGAATTGGCTAAGTGTTGTCCAAAGTAGGAGAATCAACAAGAGAACAATTTTACAGTCTAGGGTGTGCTTCAGAGTTGAAGAAAGACATTTTAATACTTTTGTTGAAAATGGCAACAAGAAATGCTCAAAATAGAAGTGCTAAAAATAGCACTGCTATAAATAGCAGTTTGGGCACCAGTGCTGGATTGAGCAACAGGGAATGAAAAATGGAAGTGCTAAAAATAGCATTGCTATTTTTAGCAGTTCGAGATGGATTCCAATTTTAGTCAGTCCCTAGACTAAAATAGGAAGTAAAATTCGAATTTGAACTTAACAGTTGTTTGAAAATAAATTAATTAATTCACCATGAGTTAATTAGTTGCGAAAAATCAATCATGAAGTCTATGTGAGGACATGCAACAGTTTCTCCATTAATTGAGGAATTTATCCATCAGTTAAAGAGACAAGGATGAGTTGTAATATTGAGTTGTAATTAGTTGACTTAGTTAACTGAGTCAAGTCCAATTAGATTAATTTAAACAGTTTGTTTAAATTAATGTGAGTTCAGTTAGTTAATCCATGTTTTCATATAACTACTGCACTTCAGATAACTGAATATTCTCTCATGAGTAACTCATGCATGTCAGTTCAAACAGAGACCCAATTGAGATCAGAGGAGGGACAATGTACTATCAGTTAGATGGATTTTTCCTATAAAGGAAGCTCATCCATGGAGAAGGATTTATCTCCTTTAGGTTTGTGCAGTTAACTCAGAAGTCAGTGTTGTGTGCGAGAGGATTATTCACATAGGTTGCAGCTGGAGGACCCAGGAGAAACTGCACAAGGAAAAAGGAGGCTTGGAGGGCAAAGGAGAAGGTTTAAGAGAGGCCTTTGACTATCTGTGAGCAGCAAAGGGATTGCAGAGAGAGCAGGATAGCTTGTGAGTTGATTCTTTTTGTAATCCGGACTATATTTCCACTTGTACGATAATACAGAGTTGGGGTTTTAGGCTAAGGCTTTCCCCGGGTTATTTCTTCTGTGTTTCATGTGTATGATTTCTTCTTCTCAGTTATATGTGTTATATTGATCTTGCTCATATTCGATTAAGCTTCCGCATAATTGTTTGTAGAAGTAGATCAAGTATTTTGCTTTAGTATATTGTATTATCAGGTGATCTACAGTGAGAATTTCTATAAGTTTATCATTCTCATATGATTAATAAAAATCAGTGGAGGGGTTTTTCCTAGTTGGGTTCCCATGTAAATCATTGTGTCCTTGTGGTTTCTATGGTTGTATGACATTTCATGTGCTTCTAAATTGTGATTTCCATTTCACAGAATAATAGAGGAAATTTGTAATCTCTTGTTTTCAGTTTGAATTCATCTGTAGTATAGCAAAATTATATTAATTTCTACACTTTACTCTATCCAATGACACGTTGGTGTCCCTATAAACTCTCTACGTGATATGGGGATGAGGTTTTTTATTTAGTTTTCTCTCTTGAAGCTCAACCATTTAATCAATATGATCATCTCATATAAGCATGATTCCATCAATAAAAGTGTAGCTAGGAAAGGCAGGGTGTGAGCCATTGTTTCCAAATGGGCCTCCCCTTGACCTCATGGTACCAATGCCAAGCAGGCTATAAGGGACTCTCACTTGTTATACCTACAAGGAAAGATCATATTTTATATGATAAAGGGTTTCTTTAAACACATAGTAGGAGATGGAACGATTGAGTCACTTTGTAAAGAAATGTAGATAACAAACTTCAACTTAGGAAATCAACACATAGTTTTAAAGTCGAGTATAGGACTCTAGCTACTCTAGGTCTCATGACACCAAAATATTTTGTGCCATGGAGTTTGTTGGCTAGCCTAAACCTTGGTGGTCATAGCCAAGGAAAACCAAAAGGAGTGTGAGTCAAAATCTCTAGACAAAACTATAATGTTGAAAGCTAAGTTTACTATCCTTTGAAAAGTAACCTTTGGGATGAGTTTTAAGACGTATGGTGAAGGATCAAATAGGTAGGAGGAAATGGCGGAACTCATGAGCTCCTCCACATCCCAAGATACTAGTTCTTGCCCTGCCATCATTGCAGATGAAAATGAGGAGCAAGAAACGGTGAAGGACAAATTTCAGGAGGCCCCCTTCATGTAGGCCCATCTTACTTCTCCTTCTATTGATTATGTCTTTAGTATGTTCAATTTATTTTCTAGTAGTTTTATACTCAATAATTAGGTTCTCTATTTTGGTAAGTATATCATGTATATGTATGTGTATTTTTATATCTTAGGTTTTTGCTAGAACAAGGAATCCAAACATGATGAAGGATGGTTGAGGCCTAGTCCCCATTTTGAAAAGCCTCAATCCACTAAAACTATATATTTTTGTGTATTATAATAATATAATTTAGACCAACTTCCAAAAAATTAGTGTTGAAAAATGGATAAATAAAGGATCAAAAGTTTATTATGGTCTTCAAAGTAAGTGTCAATTACCAAACCTTTACTTGTGAGATAACATGAAATTCATATTTGATACTCTTGTCACTCTTGTCATATGTAACTCTAGGGATGCAATATTTCTAGAGAATCTTTGAGAAAGATATAGAAATTTTATTTTTATTTATATTTATTTATTTATTTTTAATATTAAAAGCAATACACCCTATCCTATCCTCCTCATATAAGCAAGCCTCTCCTCCATTGAGTGCATGACTATGATTAGGTACTTAATGCATAAGAAGAAGATAAACAGCATGGATGACACGAAGCTCTCCAAAATTGCTTCCAACTACAACCATAATCTTCAACGACTCAAGCAAGGATGACATCAAGGCGCCAAGTCTTGGCTAAATCATTAGGGAACACTGGAAGATATCATCTTGTAGGATACCAACAATATTAAAAATATTATTGTATCTAAATTTAAAGAGAATCTAAGATACTACAAGGAGGTGGTCAACCCTAATCTTAAAGATCAAAAGTATCATTCATTTTTTATTAATATATAGAAGAAAATCAAAATTGATAAACTATGACCAACTCCCATGAGCTACATAGTATAACTAGGCATTGAACAATTCCCAAAATACTGTGAGACGCAAAAATACATCATCTTTATGACACTAAGAAGGTTGAAGATGAAAAACACTTTCTAATATTGACCTTCTTAACCTTGTATGATATCAAAACTCTCATAACTTTGAAATGTTTTTCTCATTAAAATAAAAAAAAAAAACTTTAAATATTTTTTTAAAAATTAAAAAAATCAAATATTATTCGTCATTTCATATTAAATATAATAATTGAACCTAATTTTTATTATTTATAAATATATAGATATAAGTTTTATATACATCTCATTTATAAAAATAAGATATTAACTCTACACATTTAATTTAAATAATTAATTCTTTAGTTATTCTCATTCTATTATATTATATATCTAACTCTATATATATAATTTTAATGGCAATATTTTCCTCAATTCAATGTTCATACCATTAACATGAGGCCTTGGTAGCCTTTTATGACTAGTGGTGGTTATGGCAACAAGTACTTGAAAAAGGATGTCGGATTCTTAAAGTCAAGAAGGTTATGAATTTCAATTTCTAAAATAAATATGAATTTTAAGATTTAAGAATTGACCTGCTTTTTGCTGCTATGTTTTTTTTCATTTTACTTTCAACATGACGCGTGTACATGATAGCTTTATAATAAACACACATAAATAACACTTGATTTTGCCTTCATCAATTTGTTATAAAAATTGGTTATAACTATTATTATTTATTT